>SNQJ01S0008632.1:137831-189661 GCA_010110895.2 Picea sitchensis | reverse complement strand
TTTGAAGATTCACCCAAAACTGGTCTCTTTCGTTCCAAGTAATCCTCGTACAAAACTTTCACCATCTCCGACATAGCAAGGAAAGTTTTCCAGAACTCTTTCTCATCCTGAGAAAGCCCTTCTTCCGATGCCATCTTCTTGCTGTGAGAAGCTCTCTTTCTCAATCCAATTAATGGATTCTCTGCAACAAGCTCGCCTTCACCACGATGTAGCTTTTCCCTGGTTAACATGCAAAACTCAAATCCAAACGTCAACTAGCTCTGATACCACTTGATCCGAAAAGATCTTTTAATGACTGTGGTTGAGTTTTGAATTGCATGTGTTAATTAACCATTTGAGAAGCTTAATGAAAGAATGAGGAAATAAGAGGAATTATGACAGCCATATACATATATGCAGATCTGAAATGAAGTAATAAACAACAAACCATAACAAGAGAAGTGATAACGGAGTTCGGCACAACGTTGCCTACGTCTCCGGGCCTTTGTCTTAGTGGGGGAGGCTTCTTTATTTATGTTCAAAGCTCAAAAAATACATCGCAGCAGTGTCATTTGGCTACAAGACTAATCTGGTCATGTTCTTCCAGATCTCTAGAACCCAGCAAAAGAAACAACACGCAAAACGGATGACCGGAGCTCCCAGAAATGGCCTGCAAGCATCTGCTCCTCAACAGCTTCTCTGCATAAAAATGGCTTTGGCTTGGCTTCCCTTCAGCATAACTCTTCTCTGACTTTCCTTCATGGCCTCAAATAGGCCTGGTTTTTATAGATTTGAAGTTGGTTATCCATCCCCAACTTCCTCCCAAAATCTGGGCTCAAATAGGGCTCAAAATCTCCCAATAATGGATAAAATCCATTAATTACAGGCATAAAATAATAAAAAAAATCAACTATATAGTTTAAAAAAACCATATAAGTTTAATTTGGGGTGCAGCCCCTTTTTCTCCGTGCCCTGGATCACATGGGCGCCTCTATGTGGCCATGCGCTATTCCTCCGGGCGCGCTAGCCCCCTTGTCTGGGCTGGTTCCTGGTTTTGTGGCGCGTGGATAGGACCGAGGGCTAACAACCTAACCCCCGCGCCTCCTTTTTTTTTGGATAGGACCCCGGTTCCGTTGGCGGTGGATAGGACCGGTGGTTTAACAGACCACGACCTCGCGCTCTGCACTCATCAATTCATATGGAGGCTAATGTGACCGCGGGCTGGGGCTAAGCCCCAGCCCTTTCCACCTCCAACTAAATGTTTGATTAAATTTAAATAAAATGTTTGCCATATGACTAATAAGAAACACCAACAGGTCGGGTGGTAAGCCCAGTCCTACCAGTCCATAGCTCGGAGGAGGTTGGGGGTTCGACTCTGGTGGAGACCCCAAAATTTTGCATAACACCGGAGAGCCAACCAGAGGGTGCCACATGGCAGCCCATGACTAGGCCACGTGGCACCTCAACAACCAATCAGATACTGCCACTTGTCAAACATTGGTTCATCCACTTGTCTACCATGTACCTGTCTTGTCAGCCTGCCACGTCAGCATGCTGACGCCATTCTGTGCCACGTGTCACCCTCATATTGGTTCAACTCACCTGATGTATGCCCTGTCATTTGCCACATGCCATCTCCAGATGTTTCCACATCATCTGTATGGTTGTACAACCTGTACAGTCAGTCTGCCACGTGGACTGTACGGACTGTACAGTCACCCCCTTTTTTTACATGTTTATGTTTTCGATCAGAATGCGATATCTTTCGCATACGACGGTCGTTTGATGAAGTAAATATATGGTCGGAATCAGGAAGACGAGACAGACGCAATGGAGTTGGTTTCGTCGGATTCTGAGCACTTTCATTTTTGAGCCTTTTTTAGCCCTGACAGGCTCCTGGATCCGATTCTGGATCACTAAATGTAATCTCTCTGATTTATGGATTCCTGAGGCGATGGAGGTTATGTTGCTATCATGCCCATATTTCATGGTTCATCATATTTTCTTTGTTTTCCTTCTTGTTTGAATGTAATCTCTTTGATTTATGGATTCCTTAGGCAATGGAGGTTCTATTGCTCTCATGCCCATCTTTCATGGTTCATCAAATTTTCTTTGTTTTACTTCTTGTCTGAATGTAATCTCTCTTATTTATGGATTCCTGAGGTGATGGAGGTTCTATTTCTATCATGCCCATCTTTCATGGTTCATCAGATTTTCTTTGTTTTTCTCATTGTTTGGATGTAATCTCTCTGATTTATGGATCCCTAAGGTGATGGAGGATATGTTGCTATCATGCCCATCTTTCATGGTTCACCAGACATTTTATGTCTTATTCTCCTCATCACCACTTTAATCCTTTTGTCTAATAGGTAGTTTAAATGCCTTCCTTATCCACAATACTTATGACTACATAGCCCAATGGTCTCAAACTGATCTGCAATTACTTCTGTTATCTTTTCCTCTCTTTACAGTCTCACTGATTCACCTTCTCAAACCTTTTAATCCTTTACTTTATTTTGATGTGTATTGGGATTATCCTCTTGCAGTCAGAGGGTGACTCTCAATGCTAACATTAATGGCGTCGTTGTCAGGGACGGAAGTGAAGATATCTTCCCTGGGAGAACGACAACGAATAGATCCAGTTTTAGATGGTGAATTGAAACATGACACATTATTCTGACTACTTATCATTCACCTAACGACTCCATGATTAAAGAATCCAGTGGCGACTCCACAATTTTAAGAAGTCATATTTTCAGATGGAAGCCATTTTGGCTCGGAGGTTTGCTCCTTTTAATTTCTCTTATGTTCTCGATTTTCCAAATGTTGTTCGTACTATGGATGAGTGGGGTGATTTTTTGCCAAGATCTAGAGAACATAGAGATGACAACCCTGCAGAGCATCTGCTTGAGTTTCATGAACTCATGCATTGGGGAATACATCGTGAGGATGTATTAATGAAGATGTTCATGTACTCATTAGAGGGAGATGCTCATGAGTGGTATTGATCCTTGCCCCCTGCTAACATCTCCTCCCTGGAATAGTTTCATGCAATTTTCAATATGCATTGTCAAAAGTTTTATTCCTCTGAGTTAATTTGTCATAGTTGTTGTGAGTAGTATAAAGACTATGTTCAAGATATATTGATTCTTATGAAGGCTGTGAGGATGAAGAAGATGCCTTGGATGAGGAATCAACTTTTTCTCTTCCCTGTTCATCTGCATCAGATGAAAGTTGTGTTTGTTGTCTCATAAAGTAAAGTGCATAAATTGACTCTATTATGGAAGCTCATATTCTTTGTAGCCCTTTCTCTAAAACGCCTACATATGAGCAGCCTATTTTTGACTCATATGATGATGTGATGCAGCCCCCCTACTCTCCCTCGAGCTAGGCGACCTCCCGGTCAAGGATCTTCGATTCTGCAAGCCAAATCGGCTCTCTGAAACCTTGATGGTCCCACTTTGTAACTAAACACAGGCTCTTTCGACCTTTTGGTGCCAGTTCAATGACACTCGTAACCTCTCCCTTAGCGCTACTAAACTATCATGTTTCGGGCACTAGCCCCTTCCTGGATGTGACCTTGGGTTATGACCTCACGCAAACACGTGATTACGGGGTGACCAAAAGTGGTTTGAAAGCACACTACTTTTCTCCCCGCAATTCACTACCAATCGCCACGCGTCCTTTTGGCAATATAATGGTTTCAATTGCGGCCCACTCTCAGATTTTTAAAGTTCGAGCATTTTTGTCCCCGTAATACAGTGTGACCGTTGATCTTGGATGGGGCCTCTTGATCAACGACTCAGATTTGCCTCCTTTCCTTCCTTCTCTCTGGATCACGCGTTCTCAGATCTTTAGGGTCTATCGACGCATGCCCCTTTCAAATCAACGGTCGTGATTTGCTTCGCAATTCGGGTTTGAGAGTTTTCAACTCTCAAACCTTACTTTCCCCGCAATGAAAGATCTCCTACCACGTGTCCCCCTCAACTTGAAGACCCTAGCCTGCTTCAGGACTTCGGACTTCGAAAATCTCAACTCTCAACTTCTCCTTTCCCCCCAAAATGATTTTATCCGAAGCTCGCGATCTATTGACGCGTGTCTTCCACAGATCGATGGCTACAATTCACTTTGGGTCTTCACCCAGAGTCCACGGATTTCTGCCGCGTGTCCTTCTAAATCTGATGGCTATGATTTACTTCGGGTCTTTACCCGGAGTCCACATATTTTTGTCGCGTGTCCTTCGGAATCAGATGGCTATGATTCGCTTCGGATCTTTGGGGTTCAAATGTCTCAATTCTCAACTTCTCCATGCTCGCTTTATCCCAGAGTGTTTTACCCAGAGTACAAAATCAGTTGACGCGTGTCCTCCTACGAATCGACGATCCCCAACTACTTCAGATACTCGGGCTTCGGGAGTTTCAACACTCCACCTTTGCTTCCTCCTGAAGCTCACGATCTGTCGCCATGCGTCCCTCTGGATCTGACAGTCTAGATTCACTTCGGACTTCAGGTTTTGAGAGTTTCAACTCTCAGCTGAAATCTTCGAAATGATTTTTCTCGGAGCCTCAGATCTGTTGACAGGTACCCCCCCTGATGATCGATGGTCAGGATTTACTTTGACGATTGCATCTCCTCCTTGTCCACAAACTTTCGAAGTTGTGGATCTTGCGCCACTTGTCCCTCTTGACGATGGACAGTCCCAAATCATTTCGAGACTTCGAGACTTTGGCAATCCACTCTCCTCTGTGCTTCAAGAGACTTAAAGCTCGTGCACCTTGCCCAGATCCAATGATCTGGAACAATCTCACTCCCTCCTAGACAGATCTTAACCGATAATTCGTGAAGCCTTCAGACCTTCACTCCTTTTGAAGATTTCTCTTCACTATCCCTCCTGAGCTTGATTCCTCTGAGGATTTTGATCTCCCACACACTCCTTGCATTCCTAGGATCTCAACAAACTCAGATCGAAGGATTTCTTTGAAAGAAATTCTTCCTGCACTCCTTGCAATTCTTTGTTCTGGTTCTTCAACACTTAGTCGCTCCTTGATTCTGTACACTCCTTGCACTTGGTCTGAGTTCCCATCGTTCCTTCTCAGCTTCTCTAAGTCAATTCAAGACTATGCCGACACACTCCTTGTGTATGATATGCACTCCTTGCATACGAGTTCTCAGAAGAGAAACAATTGAAACTTATCTAATTCGTCACAAATTCATATGATCAATCATAGATAATCAGTCATGAACAAAATGAACTAAAACACACACATAATGCGTCATTCAGTCAATCACACATCAAAATGAACAATGTCCAGGGAATTGGAACAATTATGTTTGTTCTATTCATTTATGAAATAAATTACATTGTATTATAGTTCTTCACTGCATCTTTCTTCTACTCTCTCTTCTACTCTGTCTCTACTCTTGTCTCTAATACAATACAATAACAACAAATTTATCTAAGGAGTGGCTCCTCGAGCTCTTCTTCGTCCTGTCTGCAACTTATTCTATCAGTTTCTAGCGATTACCTACTTTGTCCTATTACAATAACTACCAGTTATTATCATATAAGAGTTGACACTCCCTATCTACAACTCATTACAGTCGTATAAGACTTTACAAACAAGATATATTTACAAACGTTGTTTCCAAAATATCTCAACAACTAGTTTTTTTTTTGAGTTAAATGTTGATTTGAAATTCTGTCATGCTGAGATGTCATATCCCTACCTCCACGCTTGCGTCTTTGACTTTGAAAGCGATGCTCCTGCATCATACTCCTCTGGCTAAAATATTCATGGACTCGTGTCCATGAACTCCTGCACTATTTTCCCATGCTTCAAAATATTAGGTTCAGTGACCCAACTTGAATCTTCCACTATATGATCTTTCCACTTCACTAAGTATTCAAGATTTGTCTTCCTCCTGGTCTTTTTTCTAACTCTTTGTTCTATGATTCTCTCCATCTAAGTTTTTTCTGTTGTGGGCAATTGTTCTACCCACCGAACTTATTTCTGATTATCTAATTCTTCTGCATCATCTCTCTTATAAGGATACATGTCTGCAACATTGAATATCGATGATATCCCAACATTGTCTGGCAACCCAATTCATAAGCATTGGCTACAAATTTTCTGAGAATCCTGCATGGTCCTATCTTCTTCATCTTCAACTTGTTATATGTTCCCCCTAGAAACATTTATTTTCTCAAATGAGCTAAAAAATCATCTCCCACTTCAAATTGAACTTCTATCATCTTCTAATCAACTCTATTCTTATATTTTAGGTTGTTGTCCTATAGTTGTTCTATGACTCTGTCATGGAGTTTATGCATCTCTGTTGCAAAATCTTTTATGCCAACACTTATGAATTCATCTTGATTCAGATCTCTTAACTCTGTAATCCCTCTTGGTTGTATACCATACACAATTTCAAATGGACTTTTTATAGTGCTCCTGTTCACTGAATTGTTAAATGTGAATTCTGCTTGTGCCAGAATATGATCCCATTAACGACCTTGCTCAGTAACTAAACTTTTTAACAGGTTTCCCAAACTCATGTTTACTACTTCAGTCTGTCCATTTGTCTAAGCGTGATATGTTGAACTAAAGGGCAAGTTTGTCCCCAGCCTCTTCCATAGAGTTTTCCAAAAGAGTCCTACAAATTTTGTGTCTCTGTCTGAGACTATGCTCCTAGGCAATCCATGTAGTCTCACCACTTCTTTGAAAAACAAATTGGCTATGTGTGTAGCATCGTTTGTCTTTTGGCATGGTATGAAATGTGCCATCTTTGAAAATATGTCCACCACAACAAATATGGAATCACTCCCCTTCTAGGTTCTTGGCAATCCCGATACAAAATCCATACTGATTGCATCCCATGGCCTTTCTGGAATTGGTAATGGTTGATACAAACCAGTGTTCTGTTGTCTTCCTTTTGCATATTGGCAAATTTTGCATTTGTTCACAAACTTTTTCACCTCTGCCCTCATGCTCGGCCAATAGTATGAATTGGTTAGCTGTGCAAATGTCTTATCATGACCAAAATGTCCAACTAAACCGCCATTGTGTTTCTATTTCAGCAGGTGACAAAATCCATACTGATTGCATCCCATGGCCTTTCTGGAATTGGTAATGGTTGATACAAACCAATTTTATGTTGTCTTCCTTTTGCATATTGGCAAATTTTGCATTTGTTCACAAACGTTTTCACCTCTGCCCTCATGCTCGACCAATAGTATGAATTGGTTAGCTGTGCAAATGTCTTATCATGACCAAAATGTCCAACTAAACCTCCATTGTGTTTCTATTTCAGCAGGTTACAAAATCCATACTGATTGCATCCCATGGCCTTTCTGGAATTGGTAATGGTTGATACAAACCAGTGTTCTATTGTCTTCCTTTTGCATATTGGCAAATTTTTCATTTGTTCACAAACTTTTTCACCTATGCCCTCATGCTCGGCCAATAGTATGAATTGGTTAGTTGTGCAAATGTCTTATCATGACCAAAATTTCCAACTAAACCTCCATTGTGTTTCTATTTTAGCAGGTTATCTCTCATTGAGCATCTTGGTATGCATAGTTGGCTCCCTTTGAACAATAATCCATCCTAGATCAAATATTCTGACCATGGGCTTATGTCTCCCAACAAAGGATTCTTACATGCCTCATAAGCTTCCTTAAAATATGGATCTTCTCGATACATTTCCTTGAGGTGTTCAAACCCTAAGGTCTCCACTTGGAATTCATGTACAATCAAACTCCTCCTGCTCAAAGCATCTGCAACTTTGTTAGTAGTTCCAACAATATGTTTAATAACAAAAGTAAAATTCAGCATAAACTCTACGCATTTAGCATGTCTCTGATTCAACTTTTCTTGCCTGGTAATAAAATGCAAAGCTTGATTATCACTGTACAAGACAAATTCTTTAGGAATTAGATAGTGCCTCCACTTCTTCAAATCTTGAATCACTGCATAAAAATCTTTGTCATATGTGGAATACTTCCTCTTGGTGTCATTCAAATTTTCACTGAAATAAGCAACTGGTCTATTATCCTGACTCAAGACTGTTCCAATAGCTACTCCACTTGCATCACATCTCACTTGAAATGTTTTTCCAAAATCTGGTAAGACCAGAATTGGTTGTTTTGTGATCTTCTCCTTCAACACTTTGAAACATTTTTCAGCTTCCTTTGTCCAATTAAAGGACTTGTGTTTCTTCTTCACAGTGTCCAGCATGGGTGTACATATACCACTGAAATTTTTGATAAACTTTCTATAAAAACTTGCTAACCCATGAAAACTTCTTACCTCAAATATGGTTCCTGGAGATGGCCAATCTTTGATATCTCTCACCTTTTCTGGATCCATCTTCAATTAATTTGAAGAGATCACAAAACCCAAGTATATGAGTTATGTCTTCATAAAAGAGCTTTTCTTCATATTTATCATCATTTTTTCTTGCTACAACCTTCTCATCACTGATGTCAAATGTTTTAAGTGTTCTCCCTTTGTCTTACTGAAGATTAGTATGTCATCCAAATACACTATGACAAATTTGCCTACTAAGTCTTTCAACACTTCATTCATTAATCTCATAAATGTGCTTGGGGAATTTGTTAACCTAAATGGCATGACCACCCATTCAAACAAACCTTCATTTGTCTTGAATGATGTTTTACATTCATCTCCCTCTCTCATCCTTATTTGATGATATCCACTCTTCAAGTCTATCATAGAAAAATAGCTTGCTCCACTCAATCAATCCATCAAATCATCCATCCTGGGTAAAGGGAATCTATACCTAATGGTGATCCTATTGATGGCTCTGGAATATGTACACATTCTCCATCCTCCATCCTTCTTTGAACTCAACACAGTTGGTATTGTGCATGGGCTTAGGCTTTCCCTGACTAAACCTTTATCCAACAACTCTTGGACTTGATTTTTGACTTCCTCGTTCTCCCTTGGTGTCAACCTATAAGCTGATTTGTTTGGTAAACTAGCTCCTGGAATAAGGTCAATATAATGGCTTATACTCTTAATGGGTGGCAATGAGTGAGGTAACTCATCCACTACTATGTCAACAAAGTTTTCTAACAGTTCTTGGATTTCTTTAGGTAAATCTTCCACATAAGTATTTGTAAGGATAACTTTGGGCTTCCTCACTATAGCAAACTGGATTTCCTGCTCCTTCTTGACTTCATTCAAGAGTTCCTTCCCACTCATGAGAAGTATACTTGAACTAGCTTCCCTCTTTTGCTCTTTGTCTTCTATTGGTAACAACACATGTGTCCTACAATTCTTTTCTAAAGTATAAGTATTCTTCCTCCCATCATGAATAACTTTTCTGTCAAACTGCCATGGTCTCCCCAATAAAATATGCCAGACATCCATAGGAATTACATCACATAATATTTCATCCCTATAACCTCCTATTTTAAATTCAACTTGGCATTGTTGACTTACCATTACTTGATGTCCCTTCTGCAACCATGATACCTTGTATGGGTTTGGATGTGTAATTGTCTTCAACTCCAGTTTCTCCACCATCTCTGTGGATACTAGATTGTCAGTGCTCCCACTGTCTATGATCACCTTGCAAAATCTATCTTTTGTCTTTCAAGCAGTTATGAACAGACTTGTTCGTTGAACTGGTTTCTCTACCTCCTTCTCTGGTTTAAGAAGAACTTTCCTCATCATGAAGTTCTTTCCTCCTTTTGTTGCTTCTGCTTCCACATGCTTTTGTGCTTCAGAAATGTGTGCTTCTCCTCCTCTAGTGTCTTTCTTCTTCTCAGGGCATTCCCAATACATGTGCCATGTCTTTCCACATGCATAACATCTAAATTCACCTCCTCTGGCTTTTCCTCTTACTCTAGGAAAAGAGCTTCTTACTCCATGTTGTCCTTCCTTAGAACTTCCACCTTTCTCAGGGTGACTATGCTACTTTCTAGCTTCATGCTTTGGTTTATGGGACTTCTCTCTGTTGGTTCCCCTACCTCTGCTTGAATTTCCTCCTCTGTTTCGTTGGCTTTATTTTCTGGCCAATTTCTATTCGGCTTTCAAGGCTGCCTGATAAGCATCCTCAACTTTACTAGCAAACATCATGATGATCTCCTCTTGTATTTCATATCTCAGTCCATTGACATACCTAGTTGTTTTTTCATCATCATTCTCTTTCTGTCCAACCTTGATGTTCAGTGTGTAAAATTCCCCAATGCATTCCTTCACTGATAAGCTTTTCTGTCTCAGGTTCTGCAGTCTTCTAAACAGATTGATTTGATAGTCCTTTGGGATAAATTTCGCTTTTAACTTGGCTACCATCCTATCTCAGCTTTTAATTTTCTGCTTGCCCTTGCATTTGCGATCAGCTTGTAGTTCGTCCCACCATAGTGTTGCATGACCTTTCAGTCTTGTTACTGCATGCTTCACCATATTATTTTCTTCGATATCTTCGTAATTGAAGTACTTATCCATAACACGTACCCAATCCAACAATTCTTCAACTTCTAAATTGCTTTCATACATTGTTATTTCTATTTTTGCTCTGGCCCCTATTCTTGAAACAACTTTCAATAAGCGGTCTTCTGCAACATCCTCAACTACATCTTCTTTGACCTCTATCTCTTTGCTTTCAGCTTCACTGATATCTCCAGTGTCTAGTGCTCTCCTCTGCGTTGTTTCCATGGCATCCAATCTCATTATGAGTTGCTTCATTTCTTCTTCCATTTCTGGATTCGCTTTGTGTCTTCTAGGTGGCATGATTCCACTGTCTCGCCTTCTGATGTCTACAAACAAAATCAACTCTTGATACCACTAACGATATCAATTTATCTCCTTTTTCCTTTGTCTGTTGTC
This sequence comes from Picea sitchensis, assembly GCA_010110895.2. NCBI lineage: Eukaryota > Viridiplantae > Streptophyta > Pinopsida > Pinales > Pinaceae > Picea > Picea sitchensis. The sequence continues at coordinate 178,826 of SNQJ01S0008632.1, read as the reverse complement.
TGCAAACAAATTCAATAGCTCTGATACCACCTAATGCAACCCCCCTACTCTCTGTCAGGCTACGCAACCTCCTGGTCAAGGATCTTTGATTCTGCGGGCCAAATCGGTTCTCTGAAACCTTGATGGTCCCACTTTGTAACTAAACAAAGGCTCTTTCAGCCTTTTGGTGTCAGTTCTATGGCACTCGCAACCTCTCCCTTCGCATTGTTGAACTATCGTGTTTCAGGCGTTAGCCCCTTCCTGGATGTGACCTTGGGCTACGACCTCACGTAAACACGTGATTGCGGGGTGACCAAAAGTGGTTTGAAAGCACACCACTTTTCTCCCCACATTTCACTACCAATCGCCATGCGTCCTTTTGGCGATACTGTGGTTTCAATTGCGGCTTGCTCTTAGATTTTTAAAGTCCAGGCATATTTTGTCCCCGCAATCCAGCATGATCGTTGATCTTGCGATCTTAGGTGGTTCCTCTTGATCAACAACTCAGATCTACCTCCTTTCCTTCCTTCTCTTTGGATCACGCATTCTCAAATCTTTATGGTCTATCGACACGTGTCCCTTTCAAATCAACGATCATGATTTGCTTCACAATTCAGGTTTCGGAGTTTTCAACTCTCAAACCTTAGTTTCCATGCAATGACAGATCTCCTACCACATGTCCTCCTCAAACAGACAACCCTAGCCCGCTTCGGGACTTCAGACTTCAGAAATCTCAACTCTCAACTTCTCCCTTCCCCCAAAAATGCTTTTATCTGAAGCTCACGATCTATTGACGCGTGTCTCCTGCAGATCGACGACTACGATTCACTTCGGGTCTTCACCAGGAGTCCATGGATTTCTGTTGTGTGTCCTTCTGAATCTGACAGCTACGATTTACTTCGGGTCTTTACCCAGAGTCCACAGATTTCTACCACGTGTCCTTCTAAATCAGATGGCTATGATTTGCTTCGAATCATCGGGGTTCGGAAGTCTCAATTCTCAACTTCTCCATGCACGCTTTTTCCCAGAGCATTTTACCCAGAGTACACAATCTGTTGACGTGTGTCCTCCTATAGATCAACAGTCCCCAACTACTTCAGTTATTCGGGCTTTAGGAGTTTCAACACTCCACCTTTGCTTCCTCCTGAAGCTCACGATCTGTCGCCACACGTCCCTCTGGATATGACGGTCTAGATTAACTTCGGACTTTGGGTTTCGGGAGTTTCAACTCTCAAATGAAATCTTCAAAGTGATTTTTCCTATAGCCTCAAAACCGTTGACACGTACCCCCCATGACGATCAACGATCAAGATTTACTTCGATGATTTCACCTCCTCCTTGTCCACAAACTTCTGAAGTTGTGGATCTTGCACCACATGTCCCTCTTGACGATGGACGGTCCCAAATCACTTCGGGACTTCGAGGCTTTGGTAGCCCTCTCTCCTCTGCGCTTCAGGAGACTTAAATCTCATGCACCTTGCCCAGATCCAACGATCTGGAACGATCTCGCTCCCTCCTGGACGGATCTTAATCAATAATTCATGAAGTCTTAACACCTTCACTCCATTTGAAGATTTCTCCTCGCTATCCCTTCTGAGCTTGATTCCTTTGAGGATTTTGATCTCCCATGCACTCCTTGCATTCCTAGGATCTCGACAAACTCATATCCAAGGATTTCTTTGAAAGAAATTATTCTCGCACTCCTCTGTTCTGGTTCTTCGACACTTAGTCGCTCCTCGATTCTGTGCACTCCTTGCACTTGGTCTAAGTTGTCGTTGTTCCTTTTGAGCTTATCTGAGTCAATTCAAGATTCTAGCAACGCACTCCTTGCGTATGATATGCATTCCTTGCATACGAGTTCTCAGAAGAGAAACAATTGAAACTTATCCAATTCGTCACAAATTCATATGATCAATCATAGATAATTATTCATGAACAAAATGAACTAAAACACACACAAAATGCGTCATTCATTCGATCACACATCAAAATGAATAATGTCCAGGGAATTGGAACAATTGTGTCTGTTCTATTCATTCATGAAATAAATTACACGGTATTGCAGTTCTTCAATGCATCTTTCTTCTACTCTCTCTTCTACTCTGTCTCTACTCTTGTCTCTAATACAATACAACAAGAACAAATCTATCTAAGGAGTGGCTCCTCAAGCTCTTCTCTATCATGTCTGCAACCTATCCTATCAGTTTCTAGCAGTTACCTACTTTATCCTATTATAATAAATACTAATTATTATCATATAAGAGCTGACACTCCCTATTTGCAACTCCTTAGAGTCGTATAAGAATTTACAAACAAAATATATTTAAAAATGTTGTTTCCAAAATATATCAACAACTCGTTATGTTTCTGAGTTAAATGTTGATTTGAAATTCTGTCATGCTGAGATGTCATATCCCTGCCTCCACGCTTGTGTCTTTGACTTTGAAAGCGATGCTCCTGCATCATGATGACAAGGTATTGCTTCCTGGATTGAATCTTGAAAGACAGACTGTGTTTAATAATGAAGAACAATTTTCTCAGGTTGGGAAAACGATACCTCTGCGTAGTTTGTTCGAGGCTCCTCCTTCATTTGATAATTATGGAGACATTAATGAATATGTGGAGGTGTTTTTCAAAGAAAAGAGCATTAGCAACCAACCTTCTGATGAAAATGTAAGCTTATGCCAAGAGCATCATGTTAAAGAGAAAGAACCATCCATTGATATACATGAGGCTATTTCTTGCCAACAACTTGCAGATGTTATTAGAGCAGGCAAAGGAGAAGTGGATCAACAACCTGCATCAGCCTTCCACTCACCTGTGCTTGCCACATACATTCAGCCAAATGTGAGCAGCTGTAAAATAGAGCAGGCTTTATGTTACTAGCCTAGTAGGGTTTATCAACTTTTTTATGACCCTGTAGGGAAATACATGGAGTTTCATCTCATCCATGTATTGAAGCCTCCAAGTTTTATCTTCCCTTCAACATTAGGAGGAGAGCTGAAGACTGTAATCAATTTGTTGTCACGGTTTCATTATCCCTTGCTGATCAGTGACAAAGTAAATAAGTTTTCAGCTAGGAGGTTACTTGAATGGCTCTGGTGGAAGTTTGCTTTCAACTACCACATTGTAAAAATCAATTAGTGTAGGTTTGTACATAAATAAGCTCCTTCTAGAGCAAGTGTGTTTTCTTTCTTTTCAAGTAGATAGTGTACATATCATCCCGTGGTCCTCAACAGGATGTTTTTGAGTTCGACTCCACAACCCAACAACTAAGGCACTGTAATTGCGCGTTCCTGGCACCTCACAGGGAGCATGCCATCCCCTTGTGGAGCCAATGTTATCACATATAGCTGTCAAAGGGTCACAGGACGACCAAGTCTGTGGTCAACACAGAAGCGTCCAAACACAACATTCAAGAGCAGTCCATTTCGGGCTTGAATCACCAACAAGCAGGTTTGATTTTCAAAGGTGGAGATCCCATAAGCAGTTTGGATCAGTGGCTCTCGGGCAGTCGGGATTTCAAAGTCGCGCAAGGATTAACGACTAGGCAGAGGAGCCAAAGTCCCGAAGTAAATATGAGCCATTGAAGGTTTAGGACATGCATCGACAAATCTTGCACTTCGGAAGATTTACTTTGGAGGATTGTGCGAGCAAGCATAAGCAAACTCTTGAAGCCCGAACTCCTGAAGTAAATCTCAACCGTCCAAATCTAGAGGACACGTGGAGGCAAATCTCTCACTTCAGAAGATTTACTTTAGAGGATTGTAAGAGATGAGCATTGAAAAGTCCCGAAGAGCCAAAGCCCGAACTCCCGAAATAATTGTGGACCGTTGATCTAAAACCAACAAGGACCGTTGATCTTGGCAGCATTATCACCAGAAGCCCCAAAGTCCTAAAGGTCCCGAAGTAAATCTCGGTCGTCCAAATCAAAAGGCCACGCGTCAATAGATCTCTCACTTCGGGAATTCAACACTTCAGAGGATTGCGCCAGAAAGTAGAAGAGAAGGCCCGAAGCCCAAACTCTCGAAGTAAATCTCAGTCGTCCAGATTTAGAGGACATGCATCATTAGATCCCACACTTCAGGAATTCGGTACTTCTGAGTATTGAAAGAGCTATAATTTGGAAAGGCCCGAAGCCCAAACTCTCGAAGTAATTATGAGTCGTTGATATTTGCAGCAGGAAGCGGGGTCCATCCAAGAGAGGCGCGTGGCAGCAAAAGCGAGGCTTTCCTAGATCGCACATCGCAACCAGATCGACTACCATGCTTCATTGCGGGGACACAACTTGCTCGAGCGTTAAAATTATTGAGCGGTCCCGCAATCGAAATAGTGGTATGGTAAAAGAGCTACCTGGCGAAAGGTGGTGAATTGTGGGCTCAAAAGCGGTGTGAATCCAAACCACCTTTGACAGCTCTGCAATCACATGCTTATATAACGATGAATTCGAGAGCAGTGTGTGGCAGCCCCCTAGGCGTTAAGCCTCATCTCGATCCTGATGAGAGATCAGTTAATGAGTGGTTGAAACCTCGACTCACTCCATAAATAGAAGGCGTGGAGAGTCTAGCCGTGGAGACAGGACTGTCAGCCTGAGGTACCACGATGGATGATTTTTCCTGCAAGCCCATGTTGAGTTGAGTTTACATCTAACAGGAGGATACACACACAGTCTGACAGAAGAAGGCGTAGACGTAAGGCTTTGAATGGAATGGCTAGATAACACTCCTGGGAGTTGTGGACTGATCTTAGTATAAATTGATCAGTTCAATATTTTGTAAGGGGGGGGGGGGGGTGTTCTTCATAGGCTGGAGAGCCGAGTGAGTTTCAGGAGCAGGGCTCTATAATTTTTCAGTTTGTATGCCTGAGGGCTTGGATTGTAAACATATGTTATTGAAGAGTCCTTTGAATCGTTTTTATCAGACCGTCTTCTTAGTTTACACATTATTTGTATTTTTTGTCTTGTCTGAATGTAATCTCTTTGATTTATGGATTCCTAAGACGATGGAGGTTCTATTGCTATCATGCCCATCTTTCATGGTTCGTCATATTTTCTTTGTTTTCCTTCTTGTATGAATGTAATCTCTCTGATTTATGGATTTCTGAGGTGATGGAGGTTTTGTTGCTATCATGCCCATCTTTCATGGTTCGTCATATTTTCTTTGTTTTCCTTCTTGTCTGAATGTAATCTCTCTTATTTATGGATTCCTGAGGCGATGGAGGTTATGTTGCTATCATGCCCATCTTTCATGGTTCGTCAAATTTTCTCTGTTTTTCTCATTGTCTGGATGTAATCTCTCTGATTTATGGATCCGTGAGGCGATGGAGGATCTGTTGCTATAATGCCCATCTTTCATGGCTCACCAGACATTTTCTGTCTTCTTCTCCTCCTCATCACATTAATCCTTTTGTCTGATATGGGGTTTAAATGCCTTCCTTATCCACGATACTTATGACTCCATAGCCCAATGGTCCTGAACTGATCTGCAGTTAATTTTGTTATCTTTTCCTCTCTTTACAGTCTCATTGATCCACCTTCTCAAACCTTTTAATCCTTTACTTTATTTTGATGGTTACTGGGTTCATCCTCTTGCAGTCAGAGGGTGACTCTTAGTGCTAACACTTGTAATGAGAGAGACATTTTGGGATAAGGTGGCATTTAGAGGTATGTTGTCTCATAAAAACCTGATTGTTGTAGAGATTTAAACTTTACAATTAGTGTAGCCGAGGTCTGGGGAACTTCAACACGACTGCACTAATTGGAAGGTTTTTTCAAAGAACAATTTCAATATAATCATCTGGTGGATATTTTACCGGATGTATTAGTCCCAACATGGTGGAATGGCAGAGCATGGATTGATAGTATTCTTAAAAGGATGGATTGTATATTTATCTCGAAGGAAATTTTAAGTGAAGCTAGTAGATATAGGTCCTAAGTGGATTATCCTTATTTTTCAGATCATGCACCTGTCCTTGTACAACTTGAATTTATTCAACACCCTATAACCTGTCCTTTTAAGTTAAATTCGACTTGGTTAGTAGAAGACAATTATTCTACTATAGTGAAAGAAGTTTGGTATGACCAACGTTTTATGATTGAATCAGGGGTACAATAAAGATTTGTGTGGAAATTGAAAGTGTTAATACATCGTATCAAAGCTTGGGCAAAATTACAAAGAAAGAAAAAGCTCTTTAGACTGGAAAAATTGGAGGATGAGCTATGTGTCTCTTATCAGGAAAAAACAAGGGAGGCGAGGGACCAAGTAGCAGACTGCCACATAAATATTTTGGAGGAAGAGCGAAATAGATTGCTCCTCTATGAAGAAGAACTATGGAGACATAGGAGCAAATCCATTTGGTTAAAATGTGGAGACCAAAATACAATTTTTTTTCATAACTTTGCTAGTGTTAGAAGGAATCGTAAACATATATGGGAAGTTCTGGATGAGGACGGGCAGGGCCACTGTGGTCAAGAGGCACTCAAAAAAGAGGCCACCAGACATTTTAGAGGTTTTTTTGAAACAAGGGAACAACCGCTTTTAGCTGATGAAGTATACACAACCAGTCTTTTTCCTCGTTCTGTCGCTGAGGAGGACTCATTATTACTTGATAGACCTTGTTCAAAGTTGGAAATGTGGGAAGTTCTCAAACTTTTTGCAAAAGATAAAAGCCCTGGACCTGATGGTTGGACGATAGAGTTCTTCACTCACTTTTTTGACCTGGTAGGGGATGAACTGTTGGAAGTGGTGGAGGATACCAGGAAGAGAGGAAATGTGATAATCTCTATAAACTCGACTTTTCTGGCTTTCATCCCAAAAGTAAACAAGCCCACGACTTTTGGTGACTATAGACCTACAACACTCTGTAACCTATGCTACAAACTGATAGAAAAGGTTATTGCTTATAGACTAAAACCTATCCTTTCGCGGTCTCTGTCGGGTGAACAACTGGGATTTTTAAAAGGTAGACATATTTTGGATGCCATTGGCATGGCTCAAGAATGTTTTCATAGTATAAAATGAAAAAGACGAAGGCATTAATTTTAAAGATGGATCTAAAGAAAGCATACAACTATGTAAATTGGGATTTCTTAAGATTGATTCTAATACAAATAGGTTTTGGCCTTCCTACTACAAATTGGATTATGAGTTGTGTGGTCAGTACTACATTTGTTGTTCTAATAAATGGAGAGACTTCTTCCTTTTTTCCAGAGTGGTAGAGGACTAAGGCAAGGGTGCTCGTTATCTTCGTTGCTGTTTATTTTAGTAATGGAGAGTCTTAGCTTGCTGCTAAACAAAGGATAGGCCGAAGGAATTATGACGGGGGTGAAAGTCTCTAGGATTTTTAAGATACTCCATCTCTTCTTTGTGGATGATATTCTCATTATGACCAAGGCTTCATTACAGGAATGGAAGGAGATAAGCAATCTCTTAAAACTGTTTTGCAGTGCTATGGGCCTAAAAGTAAATATTTCTAAGTCTAGTTTCCATCATTCTAGTCTCCAAGGGGAGTTATTAGAAAATTTTAAAGAAGTCTATTCCTACAATTTTTTTGATCTCGCTTAAGGCTTCAAATATCCGAGATATTTTATAAAAGTTGAAAAATATAAGATTGAAGAATGGAGATGGATTTTAACAAAATTCGAAAAAAGAATTGGTCATTGGTGTAATAGATGGTTATCTCTCAGAGGGCGTTACATTCTTATCAAAGCTATGTTGGAAATTGAATCGATGTATTGGATGGCACTAGCTGTTATACCAGTCTCTGTTCTCAATAAGATCAGACAATTAATTTAGAATTTCCTTTGGTCGGGTTCTAGCGCAAAACAACATCTCCATTTGTGCAGTTGGGACTTGATTGCCAAACCAAAGTTCCTTAGTGGTTGGGGATTAAGGAATATTTATCTTTTTAATAGAGCTTTGGCAGAAAACTCCCTGTGGCGAGTGTTGACGAAGGACAAAATTTGGCATAGGGTAATAAAAGACAAATACCTACCTTTTATTTTGGTTCCTACTTGGTTCAAAACGACTACTATTAGCTCATCCCCTGCTTCACAGACTTGGAAAAATCTTTTAAAATCTCTACATCTTATTACTCACTGGTTAAGTTGGAGTAATGGGTCTGGACATTCAATTTTAATTGGGAAATATTGGATTCTTGGATTGGGGAACTCCTCCTTGCTCACTCAAGAAATCCTAACTGCCTTAGAATGCAAAAACATAAGATATCTCTATTAGGCTAGAGGTATAAAAAGGTCAGGGGTTATAACTACACAATGGAAAGACAGTGCCAAACTAGACCTTTCAGGAGATTTGTCAAAGAAATGGGACTTCTTTTGTAGGGCTTTAATTGGTTCAGCGGTACAGCTTCAGAATAAAGTTGATGAATTAATTTGGACAGGTGGAGAAAAATCTGGTATACTAACAGTAAAAAATGTTTATTATGCCTTAGCAAAAAAACTTTGGCAGTAACTGATTGGTGGTTGGAGGAGGAATATGTGGTCCTGGGAAATTGCATTAAAAATTAGACTGTTCACTTGGCTGGCTATGGAAAATAAAATCTTAACCTGGGATAACCTACAAAAAAAAGGTTGGGAAGGACCAACTATTTGTCATTTGTGTTCAAGGGACTCAAAGACAGTCTTATATCTGTTGGTCAATTGTAACTTTACTGAACAAGTCTGGCAGAGGATAAAATGTGGGCTTAATATAAAATCAACTTTGGAAGGTAATAATTTAAATGCATGTTTTGACAGTTGGGTAAAAAAGGAGCAAAATTTCATTACTCTTCCCTCCATGGTTTGTTGGTTTGTTTGGTTGGAGCGAAATAAAAAAAAATTCAAACATGGAAACCCAACTATCCATTTAGTTGTCATTAAGTCACTGGGAAAACTGGATAGACACATAAGCTCTTAGAAAGTGTACATCCCCAGAAATATCGAGCTTCCTAGACAAGCACTGCCTATAGTTGGATGGTTTGATGGTGCAACACAAACAAATGGATTACAGAGTGGGGCAGGGGGGGTGATTAAACTTTTGACAAAACTGTTTACAAATGAACTATCAATTGTGGTCCATGCACCAACACAAGGGTTGAATTACTAGGTGTTTGGGCAACCCCGATCTTGGCTACTCGTTTGGATATTGATGCTCTTAAGGTCAATGGAGACTCAAAAATAGTAATTGATTGGCTGAACTACAGAGTAAATTTACAGGTCATCTCTTTAGTGGGATGGAAGGACAGAATAAGAGAACTCACCAATTCATTCAGTACTATCAATTTCTCTCACATTTATCGGGAACAAAATTGGGAGGCAGACACATTATCGAAGAAGGCTTTACAGAATTCAGAAGGGAATATAATATATAACAAATGGATAGATGGAAACGAGGGTCCTTCTCTGTTTCTGCAACTATTTTAGCATGTTTTTATTCCAAATGTTTTTTGTAGAAACTGCTAAATCTGCCATAGAGAAATGAGATAGATACTTTATTTTCTTTCACATGGTATTTGAACAGTTTGAGAAAGGAAAGATTATTGTTTAATTTATAAGTTTTGCGGATATGTAGGAGTGTTGACATCTAAAATAAATTATGAACCTTTTTGTAATTACCTGGCAAGGTTTTTATGGCCATGAGCACACTATTATATTTAATATAATGACAAATTTTCTATTGGAAAACCCATGTTTTGCACGTTCCATGTAGTTGTAAGGCCCTACTTTGGAATTGCATTGTACCAGAAGAATAATCAACAATGTCAACATGATTAAGCCCACACTTGACTCCATTCGATTGCAACTACAAGAATATCTCAATGTCCTTAGACCAAAACAAATGGAATGGATCCCAGTCCCATTGTATTTGAATACATTCTTCAAAACATCAGTGTACATATATCTATCTTATGCTAGTTTCCACTCATGTAAGGTTTCTCATTCTTTTCCTAGACCTTTTCCACTATTAGATGAATCCATAAATTTGGTAGCCATTAATACAAAAGTTATGTAGATTCTTCATTTACATAAGGTCGTAATCAAATATTCAAAGTACTCAAAGCCAAAGGCCCTATTCTCCATAGATGAATCCATAATTTTGGTAGCCATTAATACAAAAGTTATGTAGATTCTTCATTTACACAAGGTCATAATCAAATATTCAAAGTACTCATAGCCAAAGGCCCTATTCTCCATATGGGAGAATTATAAATCTACTTTTACATAATTGACTTGAAGAAAATTCTTAGTACACATCATCCATATAATTCTCTATATGTGATTGCATTTCCCTTTGGTACTATGGAGAAATACACAGAAATCCATATAATTTCTCTGTAATTCTCTATAGAGAAATACATAATGCAACAATAGGGATCGAAGCCTTTACAACAATATACTCATTATGAGCTCAACATGTCATTAACAAGAAAATCTAGGTGGGGAGGATAACACTCCATCCCACAACCACACAAGTTAGACCCAATTAACTTGCGATTTTCTATCTATCCTAATAGTCAATCCCAATGTCCTTAGACCAAAACAAATGGAATGGATTCCACTCCCATTGTATTTGAATACATTCTTCAAAACATTAATGTACACATATCTATCTTATCTTAGTTTCCACTCATGTAAGGATTCCCAATCTTTTCCTAGACCTTTTCCACTATTAGATGAATCCATAAATTTTGTAGCCATGAATACAAAAGTTATGTAAATTCTCCATTTACATAAAGTCATAATCAAAGATTCTAAGTACTCAAAACCAAAGGCCCTATTCTCCATATGGGAGAATTATAAAACCACTTTTACACAATTGACTTGAAGAAAATTCATAGTACAACATCATCCATATAATTCTCCCACATGGAGAAGTGGATAGGTGGATTTTCCTACATGTATTTTCCCCTATAATCCTAGATTCAACGTAATGAGTGGTGAACTGATCCATTTTAATTGATATGAGTGGAACTAAAACTAATCAAGACCCATTCTTATTGTTGGAATACATTCAAGGCCCATGTCAATTGAGCGTTTTATCTTAAGATGGATATTTATGAAGGTACATGAATAATATAAATAACTTAAACAAACAAAAAGGACTATATATGTGTTACAAGAGAATCTACCCCCTTCCCCCCCACATATATATAACCTCCATGATGTGCGGAATTTATATAAAAATCTTGCTCTATGATTGTAGTACCAAAGGGAAATGCAATTACATATAGAGACATGTAGCCTGAGAATATGGATAATTGCAAAACAATAAAGCTCGAACAATATGAATACTTGTAACATAATACAACTTAAACAATAATGACAACATTATCATGATCTCAAATACCCAAAATGAAAGAATACATAATCCACTTCTTTGATTTCCAAAATGTCAAGTAGATATGTTGATCTCTAATGTTGCACTCGAGTAAGGTGCATTAATTTCAGTGTTGATATAGTGAAATAACACAAAACAAGTAGCTACCTTGATTCCATCAATGATATAATGGATAGACATCGAGTACTTGTATTGATTTAAACGACGATATAACGCAAAGACAATAGGGTATATTGACTTCAATGATGATACAATGAAAAATGATTTAGAACAATCATGTAATTGCATTAATTTTAGCAAGATATACACTAGGCATTAAGTACTTTCCTTGATTTTAGTAATGATATAACACAAAACAATAGGGTACATTGATTTCATTGATGATACAATGAAAAGTTATTTAGAACAATCAAGTAGTTGCATTGATTTCAACAATGATAGAACACAAAACAATAAGATGCATTGATTTTAGCGATGATATAGTGAAAAATGAAATGAGTTAAAAAGTGTACAAACTCAACCTTTTTTGGTGAGTCTACTGTTATCACCGAAATTTCGTCCGCACATGGCGATAAGAACTCTACATCGTCAAAACAACAATGAAGTCATTCATGGCACTGAATTAATTTCACATCATTCCAGAAGGCTCAAAAACTATACAAAGTAACCAAAAATTGAAGGGCGCTTCACAGTAGTTTGGTGCGTGTGCACATGCGCAGGACAAGAACGTACTCTGCGCGCATGCACGCACGACGCGCGGTTGTCAACGACAAAACCCGCGCACCTGCTAAAACGACACATTTATTGAATTGGCCGGCCTCTCAACCACTTACGGACCAACTCCCAATCTGATTTGACTCCCAAATCCGAGTTGAATCCGCAGGGTAGGCGGGTTAATGACCTAATGAAGCCCTAAAGAGCCCCTTTTCACACTTTGAAGAGGTTACATAATCACCCGGTGATATGCTATAAAAATCCATGAAGGAACATTGTTTTCGCAAGGAATTTCAGGTATTGTTATGTTGCTAAGATTGTCAAGGGCTCATTCTTTAACGGTAACACATCAACAACATTTCATAGAGCCATTCGCCTCTCCATTGAGTGGATGTGCTGGGAGTTCTTTCACCATCAGTCTCATTTCTTCGCATTGTAAGGAAAGCAAGTTTGTGAGGGCCTCGAGAGCCTTCCTTTGGGGGAAGAAGGAACCACAATTCCCTTCCTTCATCGTGCTCTGGTTTCATCAATTGATCAGCTCAAAACCATTGGTGATATCGGTGTCTTTTTTGTGTTTATTATTTCTTTATCCATATGTTCACAGTTTTAGTTTGTTTTTGTTTAATTCTCGCTTGTAGTTTGTTTTGTTTCCTCTAACCCTTCCTTCCACAGCTGTCATGCTATGCAAGATGGCGATCGTATGGCGCCCTCGATTTGCTCACCCGGTGGCGGCGGGTGGGTCTTGAGAGCGGTGGCGACTCCAGCGGGGGAGTGGTATCAATTCCTCCCTCATTTTGGGTTTATTTTGCTTTCCTTTTTGGTTTGTTGGCGGGGACGCAAACCGACCTCTGCCGACTTGCTAACTAGTCAATTCACAGGAGAATTGATGGAAATCCATCTGGATTTTCTTTCTCGGTCACTTGTCACAGGTGCGCGGGTATTTTACCCCATAGACGCGCATCCGGCATTCATGCGCTTAAATAACAACTTTTCTTTGCGTGCATGCGCTTTTTGTCTCAACTCTGTTTGCGCGCCTACACTGTGTGCGCATCTGTCTACACTAGGGGTCGTGCATCTTAACTAAATTTCACATTGTAAGGTTTTGGATGTGGGGAAAGTCATTTCCTTCTCAAGAATGATGATAAGCATGCTCTAAACACTGCAACACACTTAGTCCCCTCATCATAAAAAGGGGTTAAGCCAAACACACATAGGAACTTAGGAGGATAAAAATCATTTTCCCTTATTTTTTCTTTTTCGCCACGTGGATGGATGGCTTTGATTTATAATCTAAGGAACACATCAATTTTAATCACATCGATACATTGGAAGGATGAAGTTGGGTAGCAATCCTTGGTATGTAATGCTTAGCAATCAGCGATCTTGAGAACGAGAAAAAGATTGTGAAAACAATCTCACCTCCATAACAAATTTCAAAACTTTAGGAGAGGACGGCCCTTTTTGGACCCCTCTTAGCTTCATTTTCAAAACACATTCTTAACGAATTTGCCATACCCACATGTCAACAAAGCTAGGATGGTGTTTGAATTTACGCTTTCTAAGATAAAAAAAACTAGGAGAGAGTTTAAAGAAAGTTTATAGCAGACACACATACCCACATGTTCAATCTAGGATAGTTTCATACTTTTCTAGATTAACTCTCACATAGGGAGTTAAAGGATAGTAATGGATACATGTCCACATGCTAGTTTTCCCTAGGGCTTTTAAATTCCGCAAGGTTGTACCAATGCCATCTAGCTAAATAGGTAATCCCACTCTTGTAAGGACCAAGCAAAATCCACATGCACGACAGGTCACATCTAAATATAAAACGGTACCTTTCACTCACACACAGAAGTCACTTCTTCACTCACATAGCCTCTTCTCGGAACATGGAGGTCTAAGTAGGTTTTCCTTCAAAGGTATTTTGAAAACACCCCATCTTTCTTGACAGGACTATCCACTCCCTTTGTTAATCAAGCGAGGTTGGTTTTCACCCCGACCTCACAAAACAAACTTCATCTAAAACCTTTCTAAAAACTCACTAAGTTACCTCCAGAGGAGGTGCCAAAAGAAGTTTTAGCCCTGCATTAAGTTCGGGATAAGCATCCAAAAACTCCCAGATTATCGGTTCTCACATCCTCAAACATAGAAGTTGACAAATAGGGGAACTTCAAATCCTCACTCCAAGTCGATTGTTCCAATCACCATAAGGCGGGGAGATACCGGTGAAGGGTCGAAGGCCGAGTGCCGGTTGTTACGTGGGTATACGCCCAGGGGGCGCACCTCTTGGACGGGATCCCGACCCGTGACCCGTTTGCTTAGGCCAAAAATCTAAATGTTGCACTTGGACCGAGGGTGCCCTGGTGATAACTAGGACATCTACCCTGGTGGCGATTGTGGGCTACAATGGCACCTTGATTGGATTTTGTGTGGCTATTGGGAAGTATAAAGCCCGACTCTTTGGATATGCGCCCTCTACCTCTCATTATAACTAGTTATTTCACTCTTCACTGGTGTCTCTTCCGTTGGCTTCGGACCTTTGTTGAGTGTTATTGGAAGGTCCGGTGCTATTTGAGGGGAAGGACGTTGCGTCTTCTGGGACCGCGAGCATTTGCTTTCTTTTTATTCCCTCACGCGGACAAAGGCCACTTACCCGTATGTATTGGCTGGCATGGGTTTGTGTGTGATTGCGTGGATTGCGGTTTGAGTTTGGATGTGTATGTTGGTAGCATTCAGCAAGGCTTTGGTTTCATGTTTCTCTCGCCGCTTTGGTGCTCGTTCGCACAACTGGCATCATGGGGGGACCGGGGCCGTGGTTCGCGGTGACTTGCTCAACCTCCATCATCTTGGGAGATATGCGGTTGTGCTTTCACTCAGCCGTTGCCTCCTTCACGCACTCCTGTGAGTGCTGCCATCTTGGGATCAGCTTTTAGCGGTTCTACCCATTCGCGAGACGGCTTCCCAGGGTCATCCGTCCGCAAACCGGCACGTGGGCCGGGACCTGCTTCTCCAGGAGCGCCAGCCCACCTAGTCCCCATCAATGGTTGGGTTCACAACACAACATGGTTGGGTAGCCCTCCCCCCACCACTTTCACGGATGCCATGCAGCTCTCTCAACATACGGATCTCACCAAACTCGGTGATCCTATATTGGCGTGCGTGGCATTGCCAGCCAGGCTTCAGCCGGACATGCCAGAGTTTGGAGGAAGGCGGAGGATGACCCAGCCAACCATGTCCGCGACCTTTCATCTGTGAATTGCTGGTCAATGGCATTATGGATGTCCGTCGGTACAACGTTATTTCAGCGCGTACGGGCCCATCGATGAAATGGTATGTGAGAAAATCTCGGGGGTCCTATCGATAGCTGAGTCTTTAGCCAAAGCCTTCTTATTACTTTTCCAATTACCCATCCGCCATGACAATGGTCTAGAACCTCTTGTCTAACATCAAAGCGGACCTCCGGCCACCACATCGGCCGACCACATTCATGAGTGGCCGGGCCAGCGTGGATTTATTAATAAAAGCGGCTCCACCAAGCAATAGTGTGTCTCGGTTTCTTAGATCACTTGTCGCTCTCCTTGGAAAGGATCGCCGCTTCCACCTTCCCTCAATCTGAAGGGAAGCCATTAGTAAATCTAGCGGTATGACCTCATCTATGCCGCAGTCGGGATACTTATATACCAATACTCGCGATCTTTCAAACCTCGCCATTTAGCCAGGAACAAACACAGGATGTCTCATTCAGCAGATTGACTAATAGGTGCCACCACACCATGGTCCACAACCCCAACCACCACCGGATGTATGGAACACCTCGATTACCCGCCGGTATATGGGGCACTCCTTATTACCCCAGCCCCTTATCAGCAGCCATACCACGTTTCTATACCTCCACCCATGGTGGACCTCAGAAGCACCCTCCATACATCCGCCCTATTCCCACAGCGGTAGGTACTCCCTCAACTTATCGACTTATAGTACTAGTAAACATTCGCCTCTCTATATACCTTATGGATGGTACCACGCAAAATCATACCCTTTTCTGGTCCTCCACAAAACATGGCTCCCCCACACCCATGGGAGTAAATTTTATTCAACCTTCCGTTGCTCAACAATACCAAAATTCTGAACGCTTGGTCACGATAACCCAACTCATCCGTAGAGACAATACCAGGAAGAAGGGAAGAATAGAAACCGTAACAATCCTGGTCAAGGCAGGAGTCAACCCCCACATCACCAACCAATTGGGGGCAACTCGAACCAAGGGGACCAAAACCCGCAAGGGGGCAATAACAACAAGCATGCAAAGGGTGGATAATGTTAAAACCATCCACCCTTGTTGTGCCCGCTTTGTGGTGAGTTAGGTCATTACACTCACCACATTGCCCCAGGTCGTTGATTTCAAATGGTTGAAGACTTTGGTAGTCTTTACCCTGCACAAACTGCCTCGGTAGGACACCTGGCGGTGTATTGCAGCAACCCCCTCCGTCATTCTTGCCAAAACCCTATCCACATCGAGGTGATAGACACTTAGCGGGGATGCCAATGTCTACACCTTAGGTGGGACAGTACCACAACCCTAACAATCCGGTTGAGCATACCATTCTCCTCACCCGTGAGGAACAAATCATACGCAATGGCGAATTGTCGATTATCCGGTAGGTCTACTCCTATCTCCAAGACAAACCCTACGCAGGCGGGATACGGTTGGTGATCCTAAACCCTTCGGCCGGACCGCCACTCGTCACCGTCGCTGGCGGATGTGCGTACGGTACAGGCTCATGGTGTAAGCGGTGGGCGACTTGCTTTGATCCTAGAACGTAATGGGTCTTGATCATCGGACGTCGCAGTAGCAAACGGGAGTCGATGATGCCTTCGACTCATCACCTTTGACCTTGATAGTTCGCAGAACCTCGTCTTCCGCTGGCAGTGGCTATTCAAATGCCAGAGTTAAAATGCGGAACATCTGCGTCCATCCGGTGTATCATTGAGCCGGTGCATCTACATGCATCATGTCCAAAAAAAATATGGCAGAAACTCGGTTCTCCAAAACTAACACCATCCTCCATCACATTACGAGTTTATGACGGAAGACCATCATCTCACGAAGGGCTCTTCAAAATGTCCCCATTGATTGAACTTCGGGCAAAACCATTCTCATTGATATCGAAGTTATCGGCCCACTCGATCACAATATCTTGTTCGAACGTAGATACATGTATGATATGAAGGCGATGGCCTCTTCTATGTTTCAGACGTGTGAAACTTCCTAGCGAAGATTGTGACCATCGACCAAGTCTCACGTTACGAGCCAAACCCATCAACCAACCTCGATAACATTCTTCCTCTTATCCACGCAACTGACACATACCCACTACCGGTAGAGATGGGTCACAGGCCCTAAAGATCCATCCTTATTAGGGACGTACCATTGAGCACCTCCACTCCTTCCCCTAATCAGAAGTATGCGTCGTCGCATCTAACAAAACTCACACGAGGAGGATGCTCGTCCTCCCTCGGGGAAGGCTTCAATCATTCGGCGTCTCAATAGTCATTAGAACCACTCAAAGCGCGGAACTCTGCGCCTCATCAACCCCCACGGTCCACAAATCCACACCCCTGGGGACTAGTTCCATTTGGAGCAGTTCCCCGACCCCTCACTCAAATTCCCTTCTTTTACCCACCACGCAGTGTAGAAGCTTTCCAGGTACCCACAACGCTCACACTACCGTATGGTGTTAGCAATCCCGATTATTAGTATTTACATGCAGAGATGGTCCACATGCAGGCCTCCCCATGGCGATTCATGTCCTCACCCCCACCACCCCCACTACCCCATACTCCCTACCCCCACATACAGGGGTACAGGGGCGGAGAAGGAGCTGCATCACTTCCCTCAGCATTCCACCACCCTTGGTATATGTGAGAAGGGCCACCGAAACCAACAAGCGCCCATACACAGATTACGGGTTTGATTCCCCCCAATCCCACTCCACCAACACCCGTCACTCTTGCAGCTACCACTACCACCAACCCTTCCGGTAGTAAAGGGTTTAGGACTAAATTCGCGTGTGCTAAATGTTCAGAATATGGCCATTACACTCACCGTTGCCCGACGCGCCCGCGTTTTCGGCGGGGCGTTGGTGGTTATGCGCTTGAGGACCGAACAGCCATGCCATACGCGTCCTGTTCAAACATCACTGACATTTGTTTTGTCACTACTTCAGTTAATGAGCGTATGAGATGCCCTTACTTGCTCTCTCTGCGATTCACTAGCCCATTTACATACCAATGTCTATGATCCTTTCCTGCAGGGCAGCGTCAAGTGGCCTGTGATCCCTTAACCCGCGGTGATGGTGATATTACTTCACCACCCGAATATTGTCATGTCATTTCTCTAGAGCTCGGGGCACTCCCATCACCTCCATGGTTCTTACATGGCGTCACTGAGGATCACCCTGGCCCCCAACTCTCTTGTTCATATGACGACCCTCCACCCAACCACCCACGGGTGCCCTCGGTGCTTCAACATATGGTTCATGTCGGTGAACCCTCACCATCTCCTAAAAATGTTCCCCCTGCTTCTCCACCAGGAGGCAACCACAAAAAAACCATCACCGATATCACTCCCCATGAACCCTTATATTCCCGTCATTTCCAAAACGATGAGGAAATACTAGAAGAGCTACAACACCCAGAATATCCATGGGACGCACTACATCGTGCCTCTTCCTCCACAAAGAAGCCCTACGTGCCTCTAATCAAAATTACAGGTGTGATTGAGAGCCAAAGATTTTATCCATGTAGCCTATGGAGTTGGTTCAAAGATCCATTCACCTTACGATCACGTTCGAAGAAGGCAACTTATGGCTATTTCCCACCATCAAAATCGACATTTCCATTAAGCAGCGTCGAAGAAATCATCATTAAGGTACTGCATTCCTTAGGAAATTGCCATATAAATCCCTTTTCCAGGAATATTGGGACATTTTCACCTGGTCATACATGGGATGCCTGGTCTTGACCCATCTGTTGTCGAGCATCATGGGCACGGCTGACATCCGCGGTTAAAAGCGAGAAACAACGACCACTACACCTATCCAAGGCTGCGGCTATTAAAGACGAAATTGACAAATTGCATATGGCCGGATTTATTTATCCCATAACTTACACTTCGTGGGTTTCCAACCACACCCGTCGACAAAAAGCAGGGCACTATCTGCGTTTACTGGACTTTAGCGATCTCAATAGCGCGTGTCAAAGACAACTTCTAGCGCCTTTCATCGGTGGATTATCGGCGTACCCGGTGGCCGGCTCTCTCCTTTATGGACGGATTCTCTAGCTATAACCAATTCAAATCCTGCCTAGTCGATCAATACAAAATTGCATTCATTACCCGTGAAGTGCGCTATATCGTGTCATGCCTTTTCGGCTTAAAACACCAGCCTTAACCTTCCAACGGGCGATGTATACATATTTCATGATGCAGTGATTATCCTCGCCTGCGCCGGGGCGATATCCGGCTTCGCTCAAAAGCGCACCAACATCTTGATGATTTATGAATCATTTTCCAGCGGTGTCGTCGGTATAATATCCGCTTGAATCCCCTCAAATGTGTGTTAAATGTCACGGCTGACTATCCTTGGTTTATTGTTTCCCAAAGCCTTGGTATTGCAGTGGACCTAAAGTCAAAACCATCGCCAATTCACCTCCCTCGAATTTCACGACAAGCTGCCAGTCTACTTTGAGGGCAAAGCCTTCCCTCGGGCGGCTTTTTTCCTGATTATGCTATACGCGCTCATGGTTTCCTTCTCTTACTACTTCACGACATCCCCTTTCATTGGAGACGATTATGCCGCGGTCATTTTACGATCTCAAAACAACACTTTCAAAGGCACCTTTAATTAGTGCACCATACTACAATCGTAACTACATCCTCTGCATTATCGACTCCGGTTGTATCGGTGGCAATGATCCTCGTCCGGTTTCCGGAGATGAGCAATGCATTGAACATGTCATTTTACTACGTTAGTAAGAACCTCACCGGGCCTCCCCTGAAGTACAAAAACAAAGAGAAACTTTCTCTTGCAACCATCCTCGCAGTCCAGAAACTACACCATTACATTCTACTTAGGACCACCAATGTCATCGCGGACTCCAACCCTATGCAATGCCTTCGACCGTCGACAAGTTAGCGGTCGGCTCGATGGATCGTTATCAGCCAGTATGACCTCGAGGTTTCAACACCTAAGAGAAAGAAGGCCCTCATTCTCATTTGAACTGTCCGACCCTCCTCACGACACCACCGGTGCCCAGATCAACACCGACTTTCTTGATGAACATCTCTTTTACATATCTTCTGATGATCCTTGTTATGGCGACCTCCTTGTCTACCTGCGGACTCAAAAGTTCGGTCAACACCTTTCGCGTGATGATGGGTGGTATTAAATACCATCAGGCCCCAGCTATCTCCTCGCCGAGGAACATCCCTGCCTCGGTACGGTACCATTCTTCGTCGTTGCCTAACTATTGGCGAGGCCGACAAAGTCTTAGCGGTACGCCACAGCGGTATGTAGGGGGCCGCCTTTGGTGTCTCCGACAGTTATCGAGGCAGGTTATTTTTTAATACCTTATTTCCGCGATTGCATTCTACCGTGGGTGAAAGCGATGTAACAATGTCGACTCACGTAACAAAGCTCGTGCTCCCCCAACTCTTCTTCACCTTGCCATTACTGTGGGCCCTTTTGTAAATGGGGCATCGACTTTATGACTTGTAATCTCCCTCCGACAATGGTCACAAATACGGTATTTGTCCTGATTGATTAAACTTCCTGCATAAATGGGCTCATCAGCCTATATACAATCAAAAAGATATACAATATACATCCATCGAGTTGCCTCTATGCGTGCCCGGTGCTCCTCCACGGGGAGGTGGTGGCCACCCCACGCGGCGGTGGTGGTCGTTACCTGGGACCCTCACCTTGCGACAGCAATGCGTCCACTAGTCATGATGGCAAAACCGCATTTGCTTCGTATACCGATCGTACATCATGGTGGCGGTAACCCTATACTGCTTGCTCGGGAACCCTCGTCACGGATCGCGGGGATCGCATGCCCTCGGAGCACATCCTGTAACAAAATACCAAACGGCGACATATATCATCAAAATCACCTCCAGTTGCCGCCCGGTGGCGTTATTGCCACCAGGGTCATCAAATCCGGCCTCCTAAGCGCCGGTCTCTCGGGCTCGCGGTGCTCGACCTCATCCATACGACGTCTCCTCCATAGCGGTCTCTCTCAACTATTTGAGCCGGCGCTCACGGAACTCCACCTCCGCGAGTTACAAATCTGCGCACATGCACCAGCAACCAACACGATCATTATCGATTATCTGTCATCGCTACATATAAGCCCGGTATATCAAAATCACGACATAAATCAAAGCGTACAAACTCAACATACCGGTGATCAAAACCTCCCGAACAATACCATATCCGGATCATCCGGTCCACCGAGGTATCAGTATGGACTGCGGCATCTGCCGCCATATCTGCGCCGCTTACGCCGTGAAATAATGCCACAACCAGCCACCATGGCCGAATAGCCAAACAACCACCGCCTCAAAGCTGGGACTCAGCATGGCGCCTCAATAGAACTCTCGGTGACATCGACACCCTCTCAAAACCAGACCACGGGATCGAGGCGAAATAAACTCTCGTTACAATGGACCGACAACGGTCAATTGCGCGTCATCAGCGCATCACGTATTAATACCAGCAAAGCTCCGCGACCGACCACCACCCTCTCGGTAATGACTGGCCACCAGCGATCCATTGGGTGCGCCGTGACCCATACACTGAACAATCATGTATGCTAGCGATCGCATTAACAAATCTATCAGTACGCGATACTCACTGCGGTCCCAAACATGTAGTTCGCTGAAACAATGCTCGGTCGTGATCTCGGCGGGGGTGTATCCCTCGGCGGCACAGGCTGTTGGCGGTTCCGGAAGGAGGCCGATCAAAAAATAGATATCCTCCTTGGCGATTGAAGGATGCGCTCTCTCGCCGCGAGGAGTAGTGAAGATCACGGATCCCACATCCGGGCGGGCCCGGAGCAAGTACTCATGTCCGTTTATGAGGGCACCAAAAGAACTTTAACGACCCGCAGGGTTGTAAAACCCATTCGCACCTCGGGCCGACGTTGCCCACATCATCTACATGGCTGTGATGATCTAAGCTCATGCCGGTGCCATGAGTAGCTGGCGGTCTTTGCGCATAAAGCCGGAACCCATGTCAGCTTGTGCAGCCGTCAATTGCATCAAAAGGGCTTTCATTTTTTGCCGGTAAAGCTTGCCTCAAAGTGGCGTTTTCTTTACCCTGGCGTATGCGTGGCTGATTCACCGCGGTATGTGGCCTTTGTTAATTCAACGGTGACTCTTGAATTGCGCTGTCCAAGGTTACGATTCAAACTGGCCGGTAATTCCCGCCTGGTAGCCTCTGGGAAGCGCGCCTTAATTTTGTTCACTCACGCGCACCAATGCCGTGGCCAGTGGGCGAGCTAAACGCGTATGCGCTTCCAGCGAATGCATGCGCATGTGGGCCCATCCCTATGAAAAGACGCCGTACATGCGGTATAAGGTACCTCCACCACGCCCCAAAGGTGGAAACCTATTTCTATGCGGGATGATCAGGCCACTAACCTGAGACTCGCACATCGTCGATAGGATACATCGTGCTCCCTAAAACTCCAAATCTCCTGCGCGAAATGCAACAGGTCAGGTCCTTTCCAGACAGCGGGGTACAAAATGAGGTGGCAATGTGGGCCCTACTGACTATATATAAGTCTTTTGCCAAACTTCCACTCCAACATTAAGGCCAAGGTGTCCGTTTTAAACCGATCTTCGATACGGGATCGACATCGCCGCTACATCCGCAGTACGTCACACGGGTCACCTTTGATCCTAGGCCCGTGCACCCTTTTCCATATCGTAATTAGAATGCCTTGGCATATAGTCACATTTGTCAAATACAAGCTCATATCTTTGATTCTCTTAGGATAGTGTTCACTTTTGGGTATTTGGTTGTTATATATGCAAGTACTTGCTCATCGATTAATTCTTATCGTTCGCCAATTATATTGATCTTGGCGTGTAGTCTGTCCCACTGTATTGCGTTTACATTTCAGTCAGCCCTCTGATATTGGCCTTTAGGACCCTCTCATTCCAGAAGCTCTGCGGTGCCACACCTCCATTTGCATCTTGATGCTGTAACGGTGCATTCTCACCATGAGTTGTCCCATTCCTAGCGCCCTTTGTTTACGGCTCATCTTGTTTTTCATTACCTTAGGGATGGGAGTCCCAATAGTCTTTCATCGTAATGGTGAATCGACCACATACTCTTTCTCTTCATTTTGCTAGCTTCCCATGAACTCCCCGGATTATCTATTTATGGTTCTATTTTTTACCTACAACTCCAGCGGATCCCATGAACCCTTCATCTCAACCACTATCAGTTTTCCCATCCGCGAACCTACCCTCATTTCACAGCCACCTCGCTCTGAAACTCTGTGGGGCCCCACCCTTCGTGATTTCCCAAGATAATTACGCCCTCACAGGGCACATTTCCACAACAGGGCACCATTTACGTATTTATTACATTTCTCCCCAAAATTATTCATTATTTATTGTACAAACACCTTTATTTTCCCATCATTACATTTTTAGCCGTCACCATTTTGCGACTTGCCTTTCTTTTATTACCGCATAATATGTCACCTTGGTTGGGCGGCTACTTATCATTTACCCTTACCCGGCGTCGTCCATATCTTAGTCCTGGTCAGTTACCTCTACCCTACGAATTTGTTCACCTTGTCCAGCCTATGGCACAACAGCACCCGGTCTTGGTAATTCCCCGGTTTTCGACCTTGTTACGGTTCGCGACCCTTTGTTTCTCTCAGCACATCCTCCGATAGGGGTCTTGAGTCATCCCACTTCGCGGCCGTCCATGTACTTTCGCACTTCCTCTTTCCGATTGGATTCCGGGCCCTTTTTGCTTACGGTCGGCGTCCCCTTTTGTCGACATCAAGAGACGCACTTTTCGAGGCGGCCGATTATCTTGATCTCATTCTCTGTTTTTATTGGGGATGCCGGTTGCAGTTGAGAACGCCATTTAACCACTGGCATTGCGTTATTTATGACGTTCGGTAACTCTTTCTCGTGTTGCGGTGGGTCTTGCTTTGCGACTATTGCGGTTATTTTTTGTCATTTTATTGAAGACCTACGAACTTAGTGGGACCATCAATTGCCCACATCATGCGTCATTTTGCTTATTACCGCGATCATTTGCCTATTATTTGAGTATGTTCCTTTTCGCGGTGTCTTTTGCCTTTATCATTGCAGCCCAAGTGGCTGCGGTTAATCTGCACCAACATGCATCATCTTTTTCGAGGTTTCATAATACGAGCATGGGGCATGCCATATAGTTTGTACAACGGTTATTATATTTTTCTGCACAACTCGAGGAAGGTCGGGTCCTCCGGTTCCTTTTCTCCAACCCGGATGCGCTCGAGCGGTCCCTGTGCTCTCCCTTACCTTAACATTCGATTAGAAGAAACATTGATGGATTTATGTTATACGCATTGGTCTCCAACCTCATCCATCGAGGGGGCATCTGTTATCACCGAAATTTCGATCCCGCTAGGGCGACAAGAACTCTGGATCGTCAAAACAACAATGAAGTTATTCATGGCACAGAATCAATTTCCGAGCATTCCAGAAGGGTAAAAAACTATACAAGTAACCAAAAATTGAAGGAAACTTCCGCGGTAGTTTAGTGCGCCGCTTACATCGCAGCGGAGACAAACCATTACTCGCGTTACATCTGTAGCGCCAGCCAGCCAGTATCAACGGTAAAACCAGCACAACTAAACGATTCATTTATTGAATTGGCCGGCCTTTCAACCACTTACGGACCAGCTCACAATCTGATTTGACTCCCAAATCAGATTGGGAGCTGGTCCGTAAGGTAGGCGGGTTAATGACCTAATGTAAACCCTAAAGAGCCCCTTTTCGCACTTTGAAGAGGTTACATAATCACCGGATGATCTGCTATAAAAATCCACGAAGGAACATTGTTTTTATAGATTTGGTATTGTTATGTTACTTCATGAATTGTCGAGGTTTTCGCAAGGAATTTCAGGTATTGTTATGTTGCTAAGATTGTCAAGGGCTCATTCTTTGACGGTAACACATCGACAACATTTCATAGAGCCATTCGCCTCTCCATTGAGTGGATGTGCTGGGAGTTCTTTCACCATCAGTCTCATTTCTTCGCATTGTAAGGAAATCAAGTTTGTGAGGGCCTCAAGAGCCTTCCTTTGGGGGAAGAAGGAGCCACAATTCCCTTCCTTCATCGTGCTCTGGTTTCATCAATTGATCAGCTCAAAACCATTGGTGATATCGATGTCTTTTTTGTGTTTATTATTTCTTTATCCATATGTTCACAGTTTTAGTTTGTTTTTGTTTAATTCTCGCTTGTAGTTTGTTTTGTTTCCTCTAACCCTTCCTTCCACAGCTGTCATGCTCTACAAGACCCAACAGGGCATGTAAGCACCCTCGATTTGCTCACCAGGTGACGAATTGGGTGCGAACATCTACTTTTTTCTATTGAGACAAACTTCAACCCTAATCCACTAATTTTTTTGAAATTTCGATGATTTGGGTCTTCTTAAAATAGGCTAAAACTATTAAGCACAAATCTTAATGGTTAAAGTTCCCATCAATTAGGTGGAACTATAACTTTTGGCAAAATTCCTATTGGATTTAAAGAAGAATTTCAATGGAAAAATGGTTGAGTTTGTCCACTTTTTAAATTACTTTATAAAAAACAATTTAGAGTAAAGTGTAGTCTAAATGTTCTACTTTTTGGCACTTTTCTAGGCATATTTTCTGATCATTTTTTCTCGAAATCCAACTAGAAATTGTTGGAACTGCAAATTTGAGTGGTTGAGTCTGTATAATTTGAGTGCCCCCAAGGTTTTTCAAGATGCTAAATCCATTTATGCATTCAAAAATGTGATTTAAACAACAATAAATGTGGATTTCACCAATATTTGTTTCCCTGGATTCCAGTGAAAAAGTTCAAAAAGTAGAACGTTTAGACAACACCTTTAAAGTAATCAAATAGTTGCATTGATTTAAGTAATGATATAAAACAAAATAATAGGCTGCATCGATTTCAGTGACAATACAATGAAAAAGATTTAGTGCATTAAGAAATGATACAATGAAAAAGATTCATTGCATTAACTTGAGGTATTTCAACATCGAGATAATGCAAATTATCAAATGAAATGACTTTAACAATAACATAGCGCAAACCAATTTCAAAACACATATCACAATGTTGTGAGACATAGTATGACCTTCATTGCAATACCTCGAGTTAAAGGTTTGAATGGCGTTTGAAATCAACTTCTTTTTTCAGATGATTAATATGAAAAGAAAGGAAAACTAGCAATTGTGTGTAAAAGAAAAGCTAAAGAAGATAGATTGAGACAGGTCACTACATCATCATCTATCATGTGCATTCTATCACTTTCTTACTATCCATCTTCTTCATCATTGAACATTGTTACTTTATTACTATTCACCTTACTCCTTATGTAACTTTTGAAGTGACCTTCTTAACAATACTCTCTAAATTATAGATGCTATTTAGTAAAATTTAAAGGATCAAATTTCATCTAAAACATATACATATACATAATAATGATCATTTAAAGTTTCAACTAGCCTAGATTTATCTTAACTTTAGATCCATCAAATATGGAGAGAAAGCAAATCTTTCAAAGTGTAAACATTTTCTCAAATTTTATACTTTAAAAAAGGTTTGAAACAAAAGGTTTGAAACTTGAGAAATTTGATTTCTTAAAACTTGATAAATCCTAAAATAGTTTGCATCTCTAAAAATTCAATTCGTTTTAACACATGTTTACAATTAAAAGCCTTCAATTAAATGAAACCAAACGAAACATCGTTCTAATAGATGGGTTAATTATCTTCTAAAAGATTTCCCTTAACCTTTTAGAAGAAACGCGAGTTCGTTTGCCACCGTAGTAGTTAGGGCGTACGCGGTTAGGGTTTCATGGGAAGTTTGGGGTTTTACGCTTCAGAGGCTCTTTATAACCCTCCTCGTTTCTAACTTTTCAACGTGAAATGCATGGAGATCAATGGAAGGGTGGGTTTTTGTTTGTATATTGCGAGAAACGCGAGTTTCTTTGCCACCGTAGTGGCTGGGGCCGACGTTTTAGGGTTTCATGAGAAGTTCTAGGGCTTTATGCTTCTAGGGCCCCGGCTTCTGATTTTTCATAGTGAAATGCGAGTTTGTTTGCTTTTGCGAGAAATGTGTAAGCGGTTAGGGTTTCATGGGTAAGTTTTAGGGCTTTTTTTTTGTTGCTTCGGAGGCTTTTTATATCCCTCCTGATTTCTAATTTTTCATTGTGAAAGGCATGGATATCAATGCTAGGGGTAGGTTTTTGTTTGCATTTGCGAGAAATTCGAGTTCGTTTGCTTTTGCGAGAAATGTGTAAGCGGTTAGGGTTTCATGGGAAGTTTTTAGGGTTTTATGCTTCGTAGGGTTTTTATAACCCTCGGGTTCTAATTTTTCATTGTGAAATGCATTTAGATCAATGGTAGAGGTAGGTTTTTGTTTGGTTTTGTGAATGGTTGCGGTGATGATTTTTAAGATATCAAGCTCAACAGATCGGATTGCTGCTCCTCTGGAGTTGTATGTCGACCACCCCGCTGAACTGAGCAACCCTTTTTCTTCCTTTAATAGTTGTGCATGTTTCTCATTTAGGTGTTAGAATTTCTTTTTTCTTATGTTATTGATTGATGGGAAAGGAAGTACAGCGAGGACTCGGATGTTGTGCCTCCAAGTGATGTCTGAAACAGATTCTGGTAGAGTTGAATCTAAATTGTGAGCCGTGTTTTGTATTTTTCTTCCTAGTTTTCTTTTAGACATGTTTCAGATTGTTTTTGTTTCTCTTTCTTGATAGCTGATGTGTAAGTGCAGCTATGATGATACTAAGCTCCCTCTTCCGATCCGAGTGAGGAAAAGGCTGGCATGAATCGAACCTAATTTACAGCCACTCTGAGCTGCCCTTTAAGCACTTATGTTTTTCGGTTTCTAAAATGGCGTCGGTTTATGGTCTGCTCGTTTGCGTTTGTGTTCCTTCAAGCGATTATGTATATACTAGAAGGATATATTATCCTAAAGAAGTATTTATTAACCCTCTATTTTATACGTTCTGTTGTATTTTAAAAGATAGAGCAGAGACCATTTTTCATCCTGTTTTTCTTTATTTCGTTAGAATTTCAGACATTGTGTTCTGCGCGTTTGCCTTTGCTATCCTTAAAGTGATTGCGTGTACACTAGAAGGCTATGTTTTGCAAAAAGAAGTTTTGTTTACTCTCTATTTTATATGTTCTGTTTTTAAATGTTCGAGCATAGACCATTTTAACCCTTTTTCTTTTATTTTGTTCATTGTCAGAATATTCATACATCATTATGTTGTGGTGGGTTCTCGTTTAAAAGGACTATTGTCTGCTGTCTTTTCAATGACTTTTATCTGTGAAATATATACGAGTATTGTCTTAATGTTCCATCAGATAACTTTTTTGACCATTTCTTTCTCCGTTCTAAGTTACTATGTCTTGGTCACTAGACATATTGCATGCATCATTTGTGACAGAGGGTCGTGTCTTTTAGGGTTTTAAGTCACATTAATTAGGGTAATTGACAATATAATTCTTCATGTTGGTTTTGTGAACGTTCGCCAATCTGAGTTCAAACATGTGAGGGTGTTAAAATTGCTTTGAGAAGATGGGTGGTGCATAATAAAATGATCTAGAATGATGTAGAGTAGTAAATGATCTGTGGTAGTTGTTGGTTAAATGATCTGTAATAGTTGTTGGTTAAACTTTGTGCTTGTTGTATTTAGATCTGGTCTCAACAAGGGTTGCATAGCAATTTAGTCCTTGCTAAGTTAATTAGAAGTATATGTTGAATAATGAAACTTAATATAATTATATTAAATGCATAAGTAATGCCAAATTAATTAAAAAGTATATGTTGAATAATGAAAATATAATTAAATGCACAAATAATAAAACTTTTAAGAAGAACTAATAATCCTAAATCTTTTAACACTAACTAATAATACATTTTAAACAAGCAGTCAAAAAAGTATTAGGAGTCAAGGAAAGTATATGAAAAATATATGTTGAATAATGAAATTTAATATAATTAAATGCACAAATAATGAAACTTTTAAGAACTAATAATCCTAAATCTTTTAACACTAACTAATAATACATTCTAAACAAGCAGTCAAAAAGGTATTAGGAGTCAAGGTCAGGGTAGCCAAAGAGGTTGGGAGATAAAGTGAGAGTCGTGATCAAAGCTGAGTATAAAGCCAGCAGCCACCAAACAACAGCTAACATCTGTAGCCAAAGCTGCATTGAGAGTAGCCTAAACAGCAAACAAAGACGACCAAGAGAAATTAGCAGCTGACACCCCCACGAATTAGGATAGAACCCCGGAAAAGCAAATGAATGAAGACAAATAAAAAATCGCAGTTATGGAGAAGACGATATTTGCACGGGTATTTGTTCAGAAATAGCATATATCCGATTTCAAGAGTATAGGGTTATATCTAATCTGCTTTATTTTGCATATTGTTGGGATTTATGATAAATAATTGTAGGGGAAGTAAGTAAGTTATCTTAATTGTATCTCTTTTCCAGGATTTATGCTTCTTTGATTTCCAACAAGATTTTTACTTCTTTGATTTCTAACTGAATGCTCCATAGCTTCATCAACATTATCAACTAGGTGATACTGTGCTATAAGTTTTAGTATTATAAGAACAATAGTAACAACATAAGCCCTGTGATACAAGCACAATTGCAGTGGAGGCAATGGAGAAATGCACTAGAATGCCTACCAAAACATACCCGCGACAACTTCTTGTGATACAAGCACAATAACAACAACATAAATCTGGTGATAAAGCACAGTGGCAGTGGAGGCATTGGAGAAAGGTACTAGAAGGCTACTACCAAAACAAACCAGCAACAATACCAACAACAACTTCATCCAGGTGATGTATTGTATACAATCACAATGGTGGTAGAGAAAGGCAAAGATCCGCCGTTCAGATCCTCTTTAAACCCTGTCAGAACTTATTTAAAGAGATCAGAAAGATAATCAAAGAATTTGACCATTTTCTTAATATTTATGTGCGATACCATTTTTTTCTTAATATGCATTAGAGTTATTTAAAATTTAATGGCATATTTTTCATTTTTCAAATTCCTCTTTTTCTGAGAGCCCAAACCTCTGCTTACATTACAAAACTACTTGAATTCACAAGAGTAAGACATCTTCTCACAGCAAATACAAACAAAATTAGAGGCCTCGTGAAGGAATGATGATGTTTTTCCATAAAGTGTCCAGTACCGCTGCATCCCCACACTCCCTATCTGCAACCATATAGACTGCTGAACTTACAGTAGATTACACTAGCAAATTGCTTAGATTGTATGCTATAATATAGTAGTATATACTATAATCTAGCAAACCGGATTCTAGAGGTAGACCCCTGGTTGGTATCATAGGGAAATGATGGAATCTGCCATCTGGGATGTGTAGTTGCAAATTTACATGATTAATGTAAACCATTCTTCCTCTAGGTTTTCCCTGGTCAAAGCTTAAATAACAAAAATTCCATAGCATTAACAGATCTATACCACCCAAAAGAAATCCAACAGTAGTGAATTTTGTGTAAGAAAGGAGTTTGATGGCCTTATCAACTAACAGAAAAACAAAAGAGCAGGGAATTAGTGGTATCCTTGGATTAGTATGTCCTATTCTAAATCAAATACCTGTTGGGTTGTGGTCTAAGAGCAAGTTGGAGTATTTGCAACAATGATGATCCAGGTTCAAAATCCCCAGGGGTTGCTTCCTGTGACACCCTTCAACGGTGGAAGATAGCCTGTTTTTAAAGTAGATTTTGCATGGACTCAAAACTACAACTCGCCTCGCTGAACTCAACAACGCTTATGGTGATTAAAGCTGTCTTCTCCTCTTAGTACTTGCAATGTTCAAGGTGTCATGTTGAACAATTTGAGTACATTTAGGTGAGGAATCTCTCAGAAAGAAAGAATGAAATTATCTTGATGCTCACTGATGAATCAAGAGCAATGAATGAGACTACCAAACACTCCATTAATAAGAATAACAAAGGGGGGTTAAAGTCTGGCAGCTATAACATTAGAGAGGAGAAGGGGTTTCTCTAATCAGTAGGCAATTCAAACTGTGTACTATGAAATACTCTTAGTCCTGAGACCGTTTCCCAGGATGAGGCAGGGGATCATCCACCATGAACTCCATTAAATCTTTAAAAGTGGGAACATGGAGTCACCGCCAATCCTATGACTCCCTGCTAAGATAACGTCGGGGATCATCCTCCGTCTGGCTAGTCCATTCAAACTGGGGGCATGGAATCACCAAAGAGGAAACCAACATTTTTAAGGAGACAAAGGGCAATGTGCATTATAAAGTGTGGTAAGATCATACAAGGATAGCAAGTTCAACAAATGGAATTCTCTCCTTGCCTATTACAATTTATCTGTGATCAAAACCAAGAATTTGCCCGGACCAGGATGGCTACCTACTAAACTCTAACTGTTAGATCCTTTTGGCTACTAAGCACAGTTAGCTGACATTATAATTCATTCTGAACAAAACCTCTGCCCACCCTCTCACCAATTCAACACTCTTGAATGACCACTAGCACAACCATACAACATAGTAAAAATTTCACGAAACCAATCACGTACATGCATGAACCAATAAGATCCAGAACAATATACTCCTATCAACACCAACGTTTGTATAAGCAAGCAGTAAGAAACATACTCTTCATCATCATCTTCATCAACATCATGATTGTCTTCTTGTTCCTCTTCCTTGTCACTGCAATAGGGGACTAGTGCACCTTTTGTATCTGCCACGTTCGCACAATCATATACACAATCAATATACCACAACTCCAATCTAGGCATACCATATGCAAGCTTCTCAGAGCTTTGAGTCTATGTCGCTGATTTGGGCATGTCTTAAAATAGCTATCAGAGCTACCATGAGAACCACAACATTAAAACATGCTTTGGGCAGTGCTCATTGGATTTTCATGTTTACAAACGATTTTGTCTGCCTGAGGAATATAACCCACAAGAAAAATCCAAGGACTCTTGAAGAATAGATGGCTTAGAATTTGGTTTGGCAATGCGATAAACAATACTGCCAAGGCCTCCCCTCAACTCTTTGTATGCTGTAAAATTCATCGACGACATTGTTCCATTCCTCCTGTTCGACTTCTGTTTCTTCGCTATCTTTGTTGTATTCAATTAAGTTGAGTTGTTTCATGGTTACGCTCAGTTTTTTGTACTCCTCAACGAGACCTCTCCATTCCTCGAGCCTACTGATCTCCTCGGCTGCTGCTTATCAAACTCATCTGGTGCGTCCTTGAAATTGTTGTTATTTTGGGAAGATAACTGGTTCTCCAACATCTCCTGGAACCTCAGCGCCATCAGAAACTCTTCCGAGCAAACATATATAGCTTCAAGATTCCACCAGACTGTATGAGAGTTAAAAAACTTCGCCCAGGGGAGAGAGCGCTGGATATTGTGCAATAGTGTATGGGTGAAGGCAGGAAACCGCCTTCAGATCACAAATTACAAGAAACCCTCCAGCCCATAACTTGTACCTCATGCATATTCAAGCCATGTGATTTTGAAAACGTGGAAACTGTTGATTAGTTTAGATAGCATGGAAAAGTACAGTGAGTAATTGAGTCAATGATGACATTGGAAGAAATGTTAATTAAGGCATTGGAAGAAGTGACGCTGCAATAACACCTCAAACCTATTAACCAATAAGATTGTTACATTTTTTTTATTTTAAAATATATGAATACACATTTTCTAAACTTAAACATTAGAATTTCTTCAAAAAAATTGAAGTCAACCCTAAACTAATATAAAGTCAATGATGAACTCATTGCTATAGTCCAGCAGGGACTAATAAATATACTATACTAATTGACTTTTTGTTTTGGTATTAGGATTAAACTATGCACTTAAAGTGTAATCTCAAAGATGAAACCAAAATAATTTGTTTTGGTATTAAGTTGTCTTTGCACCTAAGTTTCATCTCGAAGATGAAACCAAAGGAAGTCGAGAACTTCTATTATTATAAATGCATATATGTTAGTATAGAGATATACTAACCCTAGATTAATTGAGTATTGAAAGGAAAAAAACCAAGTGTTAATGTTAAAATAAATCTATATTATTTTTAAATAATAAGTTGTTTTCAAATAATGTTATTATTTGTAGTTTCATTATGTTTTCTATTTTATCATATTAATGTTTTTATGTTTTTACATTTCAATTAAAAGAGAACCCAATAATATAGTAATAAATAATATATCCATTAAAAAAGCACTCAATATCATAATAATAAATGAGGTATGTCACAAATCTCCCATATTTAAGGGTGTATATCTTCACATATACATATTTTATTTCCTCAAAAGGTACTTTACAACCCTATGACATGTTTTCTATCTTATTGTATTAATGTTATTATGATATATCAATCAAAAGAGAACCTAATAGCATAGTAATAAATGATGTATATCATAAATCTCCCAGGTCTAAGGATGTATATCCTCACATACATATTTTATTTTCTCAAGAGGCACTCTACAACCCTGACATGTTTTCTATCTTATTGTATTAATGTTATTAACTTTTCACATTTCAATCAAAAGAGCATCCAATAATATAGTAATAAATGATATATCAATCAAAAGAGCACCCAGTAGCATAGTAATAAATGATGTATATCCTAAATCTCCCAGATCTAAGGATGTATATCTTCATATACATATTTTATTTTCTCAAGAGGCAGTCTACAACCCTATGACATGTTTTCTATCTTATTGTATTAATGTTATTAACTTTTCACATTTCAATCAAAAGAGCACCCAATAATATAATAATAAATGATATATCAATCAAAAGAGCACCCAATAGCATAGTAATAAATGATGTATATCCCAAATTTTCCATATCTAAGGGTGTATATCCTTACATATACATATTTTATTTCCTCAAGATGCACTCTACAACCCTAACATGATAGAGATATTGTCCAATAATGTGAGTAACATTGATGTGGCACGGTGATTCTAAATAATAATAAAAAAATAATGAAATAAACAAACTACATGTCAGCCAATATATATACATGTATGTGTAAACCTAACCAAATTCAAAATTATAAAACAATGTTTTTTAGTGAGTTGAACAAAATGTATGTGTAAACCTAACCAAATTCAAAATTATTAAAACAATGTTTTTGAGTGAGTTGACCAAAGCAGAGAAGTAACCAATGAATGAATTGCAACTAAGATTTTAAACCTTCTTACCAATATGCATTCATAGAAGTAAACAATGAATGAATTGCAACTATAAGATTTTAAACATTCTTACCAATATGCATGCATTGCCCTTTCACAATGAAAGAAAAAATAATTTTGGAGGGTCGGAAGGATTTTTTGAAACTTGCACAACTAATTTCAATGGTAGATGGAATATTCTCAAACCAATGCAAAACCACTTGGGTCGAATGAGAAATTATATGCAATTGGTTTTCATAGTGTATTCGTTTTTATGGACTTAGGTACTAGTGTTATGGAAGGTTGTGTAAATGTTGGTGTCACATTTTGCCAGTCTCTTTTGCCACTTTCCATTAAAACACAAGAGTTGAGCATTTACCACAGCATAAGTGGAGGTCTTGTCGTTGGGTTGTGAGTGCCCTAAGTGTTTTATGGTGGAGATTAGGTGGCAACGTTTCCTATGTCGTAAGAAGCTTTCGTGATGGAAACTAAGGTCAACACTCTCATGGGTGCGGTTGGTGAGGAAATTTGCTCTCATGGATGCAGTTGACGATGAAATTTGGAGGAATGATGGCTTGTTTACCTTGATTGAAGCGCTTAGAGTAGTTAATTCACCTAACTCCTCGAAACTACCAACTTTGACACTTTTTCCCTTAACTTTTCTGACTTGCCTCATGCACTTGTGAACGTTCCATGTGACTTACCTTCTCGATAGAGAGCAGAGGTAAATATTATACGCAGGGGGGTTGATGTAGGGAGATCGGAGGCCAGTTTTAAGTAGGGAAGAATATCCAATAAGTTTTCGGGTCTATGAAAGCAATGTTCAAAGCCGTGGATCCCAAACCCCTTCAAGTGAAAGATGATTTTAGGAAGTGTGATATAGGGTTAGAAGAAGTTGTTAATATGGCTCTTTGTGTATTGGTGGGATGACTGTCTTACCGTCCTCGGTGCTACTCCCATCTCAGATTGGGTACAAACCTCTTGGACTCCATTGTTGGGGTATGAACTAGAGATCTTATATATGTCGAGGGGATGGTTTGGGTTTCGCTTTAAAAGTGCAAAATATACTTCCCTTATTTTGGATAAGTTATGGATTTATGAAGGAGGAAGCTTGATGTTAAAACGTTGGAGGGTAAGCTTTGATCCAACTCTTGACTACTTTCAGTTTCGTCATCTCTGGGTTCTGTTACTGGGTTTACCTCTACAACTTTGGAACATGAAATCACTAGAAGCCATTGACAATGCGCTCGATTGTTTTATAAAAGTTGATGCACTGTCTTTTTCCGCACTTGAAAGCCATTTGGGTAAGGTGTTTGTTGAATTTGATATACATTTGGGTTTATTGGAGTCCATAGAGATAACTTGGCGATAACAACCTTGAACCAAAAACTGGAATATATGGGTATCCCTTTTCGATGCACATTTTGTCAAAGGACAGGCCATCTGAGAAGGGTTTGTCAGGGTTTTATGGAGGTTGAGAAGTTAGAAGACTCATTGCTTAGGAAGTTGACCAGATTTGATTCTCCAGGTGTGGATTCCTACGATAAGGACACTGTCACGGGTAAGTTAAAATCTCTCTATCCATCCCTCTTTTTTTTTGCTTTTAGCTTGGGAACGATATACTCTTGATTCTTCCACTCCTTTGGATGTTGGTACTAAAAAGTGGTATCTTGTTTCGGGAGGGATTAAATACACTATAGTTTGTTTTATTAAATCTTGTTGTGGGGGGGGAAACCCTGGTAACACCATGGTTGAGATTTTGAATTCCAGGGGTGTCAGGGATACACTTGGTGACCCTGTGGGGGGAAACTCTATCCTTGTTGGAACTTTAGCAAGGGTGGATGAGGATTCTTTCGGGGACTGGGTTACAGCCAGTGAGACAAAGGGGCACTGTAATTTCTTTTCGGGTTTTAGGGAACCAAAACTAGGAGAAAGCTCCATTGGTGATGTTCTGGATTCCCTAATTTCAACTTACAGAGACACACTTACCCCTATTGCCATCCCTACTTATCAGGGGAGGGAAGTAATACAAAGATTTGAATCCACACGAACTTCTAGACACTTGGAGAAGATCGGGGAGGGTTCAGAAAAGGATTATACTTGGTCAAAGGGTTTGGTTTATGAGATCTCTTCCATAAAAACTCTGAGTGCGCATCAAAAAATTGTTACCCTCCCTATAGTTACATACTTTCATCTTTCCAATATTACTGACAATGGGGTGCTTAGAGGCATGGAATCCCTAGCCAGAGCTAAACCATGATCTTGCTCTTCTTAAATATCAAGGGTGGAAGGGACCCTGAAATCAACCTCCATGTGCAAACTTTTGTATAGGACAAATCCTGATATAATTTTTCTTTAAGAAACATTGATGGATGAAAATAAGGCTAGGTTTTTTATGCATTTGTTCCGTCCAAATTGGTTAACTTGCGCTGTAAGCTCGATTGGTAAGTCTAGAAGACTTTTGGTGACATGGGATCTTAATAAACTTGATTTAGATCCTTACCTTAGTTGTGGTGGTATTATTCTAAGTGGGTACTTGTTTGGAGAATAATAAGCTGCTATCTCTGCTAAATGTTTATGGTCCTTGTAACGAGAGAGAAATTTTGGGATAAGGTGGTATTTAGAGGTATGTTGTCTCATAAAAACTTGATTGTTGCAGGGGATTTAAACTTTACAATTAGTGTAGTTGAGGTTTGGGGAGCTTCGACACAACTGGACCATGGTAGGGTTTTTCAAAGAACTATTTTAGGATAATCATCCGATGGATATTTTATCGGATGTATTAGTCCCAACATGGCGGAATGGCAGAGCGGGGATTGATAATATTCTTAAAAGGTTGGATCATATATAGGTCCTGGGTGGATTATTTTTATTTTTCATATCATGCACCTGTCCTTATACAACTTGAATTTTTAAGTTAAATTCGACTTGGTTAGTAGAAGACGATTTTTCTACTATAGTGAAAGAAGTCTGGTATGACCAATGTTTTATGATTGAATTAGGGGTACAACAAATATTTGTGTGGAAATTGAAAGTGTTAAAACATCGTATCAAAGCTTGGGCAAAATTACAAAGAAAGAAAAAGCTCCTTAGCCTGGAAAAACTAGAGGATGAGCTATGTGTCTCTTATCAGATAAAAACGAGGGAGGTGAGGGACCAAGTAGCAGACCGTCACATAAATATTTTGGAGGAAGAGCGAAATAGGTTGCTCCTCTTTGAAGAAGAACTATGGAGACATAGGAGCAAAGCCATTTGGTTAGAATGTGGAGACCAAAATACAAAGTGTTTTCATAACTTTGCAGCCTAGTGCTAGAAGGAATTGTAAACATATCTGGGAAGTTCTAGATGAGGACGAGCAGGGCCACTATGGTCAAGAGGCACTCAAAAAAGAGGCCACCAGACATTTTAGAGGTTTTTTTGAAACGGGGGAACAACCACTTTTAGTTGATGATACACAACCAATGTTTTTTCTCGTTTTGTCACTGAAGACTCATTATTACTTGATAGACTTTGTTCAAAGTTGGAAATGTGGAAAGTTCTCAAACTTTTTGCAAAAGACAAAATCTTAAGACTTGATGGTTGGACGGTAAAGCTCTTCACTCACTTTTTTGACATGGTAGGGGATGAACTGTTGGAAGTGGTGGAGGATACCAGGAAGAGAGGAAATGTGATAAGCTCTATAAACTCGACTTTTCTCGCTTTGATCCCAAAAGTGAATAAGCCCACGACTTTTGGTGACTATAGACCTTTAACACTCTGTAACCTATGCTACAAACTGATAGAAAATGTTATTGCTAATATACTAAAACCTATCCTTTCGCGGTCTTTGTTGGGTGAAATTTTTAAAAGATAGACAGATTTTGGATGCCACTGGCACGACTCAAGAATGTTTACATAGTATAAAAATGAAAAAGATGAAGGCATTAATTTTAAAGTGTAACACACCCACTAAACTAAATCAAACTTTTCCGGTCCTCTGTCGGATTTGAACCCCTAAATAACCATGGAGGCCCAACGTAAGCTGGCTCCTTCCCTCTCCTTCTCTGTTCCCACGAAATCGAGGGTTATATTCACTGTTCCATTTGAACGCAGCGTCCTTTATATTTCGCGCTTCGACGCTACGGCAAGACCCAAACATTCTATTCTGCAACTGCCGAACCCTGACAGGGCTAGCGAACGACCAATAGGGATGAATCCCTACGGGGTCAGCGAATGGCCAATAGGAACAAACCTCAACAGGGGTAGAGAATCCGCCAATGAGAAACAAGCCCCGTCGCGTGTTTGGGGGTAATACAGGTGGCGAGAGAAGAACGCGACACAGTGGATGCCATGACAGGAGGGGCCCCACTTCATACGCCACACTATTCTGGACCCCCCCCACTAAAGGCAGAATGGAAAGGGGGGTCCGGAATCCGCCTGAGCGTCGTTGATCATGTTGACTTAATCTCAACCGTCAGAGAGTTGCACGTCCAATTCCGGACCCCCCCTTACCGCTAAAGGCAGAATGGCAAGGGGGCTCCAGAATGGAACCTCAGTCGTAGATCTGGACGGGTGGACTCTGACCGTCCAGATCTACTCGCTGCTTATCCTATAACATAACCACGTCCTGGTTTAAGTTAACGTCTTGTTCCCACATCTAACGGTCATTATGGACCCGGAGATCCTTCGAACGAATCTCCTTCGTCCATCGGGGTTTCAAATATCACAACGTTGGAATACATAAACATTTTGTCCTCGGAATCCCCGATATCCCGATATGACGTCAGCGTTCGCTAGTCCCCTGGACTAGACCTTTTGGTCCACATGACCTCCCTCTATATGACCACAGTCATACCTTTTCATCGGGGTTTCGGGGTTTGCGATGTCAAAATACATTCGCCCACGGAACTCGCGATTCCCCGAATCCCGACTCTCCTCTGCAGCGACAGTTGGCTTCCACTATGGCTCTTTCCTCCCTATCGGGGTTTCGGGGTTCGCGGTTTCGATATGCAAAGTTTCCGCGTCCACAGAATCCCCGATATGCCGATTTCCCAATTCTTCAACTCTCGTCAGATTTTTGACACCTGTCCCTCTGGACGGACGTCTCGGACTATGTCGAGGTTTTCACCTGGGACTTCCCGATCTCTTGTTACCAGGACTCCCGATCTCGCGATTCCCGATTTCCCGAAATGGGAGATCTCGCGACACGTGGCCTCCGTCGCTCGGACGGCTCAGATCTATCCTGGGGGTTTTCGCCCCTATACACTGGGATCTTAACCCTCAGGTAACTCCGAACAGATCCAACGGCTGTCGGGTTTTCCAGTCGAGATCTAATGGCTCATATCAGCTCCTACCCAGGCATTCTTCCATGACTCCCTGGACGTGGAAAAATCAACGGTCCAGATATTGTCATGGACCTTGGAGGTCTATGATCCAGAATTCTTCGTTGCCCGCGAAGACACAGAAGACAAAGGGGTAAGGCCATTAACATCCCTACCTTTTCCTACCGATCTAACGGTCGGGTGTGACCGTAGATTTCTCGACGGAATCTTGTCCATCGATCAACACCTATCAAGGATAAGGTACTTAACTTCCCAGCTTTTTCCTCCGATCTGACGGTGGTGAGTGACCACAGATCTCCTGACGGGATCTCGTCCATCGATTCGATACTTCGTCCTTATGCTGTCATCCCGGGTTTTCAAGAGGATCGTTCCTCCTCGTGCAAGTTTACTAAGGTCTTACGCCTTCATCTTCTCCTCCACAGTTCTTCATGGACTTTTCAAGGAGGGTCTCTCTACGAGGAGGTTTACCCAGGGCATTGTCTGAGGCAGTTAAGGGTATCGTTCTCCCGAGAACCAGACGTGTAGTCTAAACTAGATCAGTACGCATATAAATAACGATTCATGAGGACATAAGCCATACATAGTCTTCTCATACAAATATACAACTACTATTACTGATCATAGCACCATACAGACATTCTTATAATGAGATCATTCGCAGTTTATGAGCATATATGTCAGCATATAAATTTAAAGATGCAATATGAACAAAACACTTATCATAAATAACTTCAGAAATGGGTGCAACTGCTGAGAGGGGTGCTTGTTTCCACCCAACCGTAGGCGTAGCGACTCCCAGCGGATTTACCACTAGCCACCCCCGAGCTGAGACCACGATGCTCTGAGACTGTGTCTCTCTGTCTGCCAGTGACTAGGAGCGAAGGTTGCAATCCTTCCTCTCTACTATCACTCACTCTGCGTGGTGCCAGAGTTCCCCTCGCGTCTGCCCTCTAATCGCTTCTGCCATATGCCTTATCCTCTCGCGAGGTTGCGTGTGGCACGATTACCCTCGCGCCGATCAGGCCTGACGGCTCTACGGATGGGTGGTTCACCATCCCATCCCTCATCAAGCCATCCGCCTACCAGCCTGCGAGGCATTGAATTTCAGGGCC
>SNQJ01S0008632.1:127425-137821 GCA_010110895.2 Picea sitchensis | reverse complement strand
GCAACGCAGTCCCTGTCGAGTTAGTTGGGAAATATATGTTGAACAATGAAACTTAATATAACTAAATGCATAAGTAATGAATATTTTTTGTCAAAAGATAATAATTGAGGGTTGTTTGTTATTCAAAATGTATAATGAATCGTACGGAAAAAAAACATATTTTTCTAAAATTTAATTGACAAATATCTTTGATGTGTTATTGCAGGCTTCAGAGCATTTAGTGTATAAAATTGATTACTAGTTGCATGAGTAGATTCTAACAAATTATTACATAATCACAAATAAAACCAAAATGTCGTAACTTTTAAAATGAATCACATAGGATCACATGATGATGACAATTATTGTGAGTAAGAATACAATTGTAACTTTTTTCTTTGAAGCTTTTATCCCTTAAGCATATTTTGACCTACTTAATTTCCATTCTATTAACTAAATAGTCTGAATGTAAGTTTTTAAAGGTAATTTAAATAAAAATAATATATTTATGTAAGTTTTTAAAGGTAATTTAAATAAAAATAATATATTTATAAATGGTAGCTTGTTGAAATGGTGAAAGTAATTATCTAAATACAATATTTAATTTTTAATTAATTAAATAGACAATAAAAAAATTATTAAATTTTTTATACTTTAAATTTAGCACTAAGATTTTGTAAGGTAACCCATCAATTTATAATAAATAAAATAATTCATAGATATGAGCTAAAACAAATAAGTCTAATCACAACTGGTCAACTTTATTTTGCAATATCATTATCTAAATACAATATTTAATTTTTAATTAATTAAATAGAAACAAAAAAAAATATTAAATTTTTTATACATTAAATTTAGCACTAATATTATTATTATTATTTAATAATAATAATAAAAGCCCAAAACCATCAAACTTAACCAATTCATACACATAACCCAAAGTGTATACCCACCCATATTTCCTTAAATATAGATTAATATGACATCTCATAATTTTATTATTATTATTTTAGAGTAGCCATACTTCTTGACGTGTATGTAAACACTTGACGTGTATGTAAACGAGTTGAAATATATTTTCTGGCAGCTTGACGTGTATGTAAATGACTTGAAATATATTTTCAGGCATTTATGTTTCCGAAAATGTGAGGGACCATGCGAGATTAATTTTCAACCCTAGGGTGGGAAGGGTTGAATGATAAAATTGTTTTACAGTTTCGAATGAAACGAAATAGAAGACAAACTTTTATGGGATTCAATCCTCGACCTTCAAAGTGATCTCAGATTTGAGTGTGGGTGTGGAATTTATTGCACGAGTAATCAAGGAGCTTAGTTTTTTGTCAAATTGTTAAATCCATTAATTGTGCAGTCAATTTTATACATTGAATGACTTGAAGCTTGCAATAACACTTCAAACAAATCAACCAATTAAATTTTAGAAAAATATAGTTTTTTATTATTAAAAAAATACATATATTGATTTCTTATGTTACACATTGTATATAGCATATAAATTTAAAGTCAACAATAAACTAATATAGAGTCAAAGACAAACTCATTGCTATAGTCCCAGGCCTTTGGTATGGACTAATAATGACAACATTATCATGATCTCAAATACCAAAAATGAAAGATTACATAATCCACTTCTTTGATTTCCAAAATGTCAAGTAGATATGTTTATCTCTATTGTTGCATTCGAGTAAGGTGCATTAATTTCAATGATGATATTGTGAAATAACAAAAAACAAGTAGCTACCTTGATTCCATCAATGATATAATGGATAGACTTCGAGTACTTGTATTGATTTCAACGCCAATATAACACAAAAACAATAGGGTATATTGATTTCAATGATGATACAATGAAAAATGATTTAGAACAATCAGGTAATTGCATTGATTTTAGCAAGAAATACACTAGGCATTAAGTAGTTTCATTGATTTTAGTAATTATATAACACAAAACAATAGGGTGCATTGATTTCATTGATGATACAAATTATTTAGAACAATCAAGTAGTTGCATTGAATTCAACAATGGTAGAACACAAAACAATAAGATGCATTGATTTTAGCGATGATATAGTGAAAAATGAAATGAGTTAAAAAGTGGACAAACTCAACCTTTTTTTGGTGAGTCTACCTTTTTAGTGAGACAAACTTCAAGCCTAATCCACTCTTTTTTTTGAAATTCCGATGATTTGGGTCTTCTTAAAATGGGCTAAAACTATTAAGCACAAAACTTAATGGTTAAAGTTTCCATCAATTAGGTGGAACTATAACTTTTTGCAAAATTCCTATTGGATTTAAAGAAGAATTTCAATGGAAAAATGGTTGAGTTTGTCCACTTTTTAAATCACTTTATAAAAAATGATTTAGAGTAAAGAGTAGTCTAAATGTTCTACTTTTTGGCACTTTTTTTGGGCATATTCTCTGATTAATTTTTCTTGAAATCCAACTAGAAATTGTTGGAAATGCAAATTTGAGTGGTTGAGTCTGTATAATTTGAGTGACCCTGTGCTTTTTCAGGATGCTAGATGCATTTATGCATTCAAAAATGTGATTTAAACAAAAATAAATGTGGATTTCACCTGTTTCCCCAGATTGGAGTGAAAAAAGTTCAAAAAGTAGAATGTTTAGACAATGCCTTTAAAGTAATCAAATAGTTGCATTGATTTAAGCAATGATAAAAACCAAAATAATAGGGTGCATCGATTTCAGTGACAGTACAATGAAAAATATTTAGCGCATTAAGAAATGATACAATGAAAAAATTTATTGCATTAACTCAAGGTATTTCAACATTAGTGTGACCTTCATTGCAATACCTTGAGTGAAAGGTTTGAATGGTCTTTGAAATCAACTTCCTTTTTCAGATGATTGATATGAAAATAAAGGAAAGTTAGCAAGTGTGGGTAAAAGAAAAAGCCGAAGAACATAGATTGAGACAGGTCACTACATCATCTATCTATTAGTTATTGTGTGCATTCTATCACTTTCTTACTATCCATCTTCTTCATCATTGAACATTATTACTATTCACCTTAATCTTTATGTAACTTTTGAAGTGACCTTCTTAATAGTACTCTCTAGATTATAGATGTTATTTAGTAAATTTTAAAAGATCAAATTTCATCTAAAACATATACATATACATAATAATGATCATTTAAAGTTTCAACTAGCCTAGATTTATCTTAAATTTAGATCCAAAGAAGGACCAAATTCTTGAAGGTACAAACATTTTCTCAAATTTTATACTTTAAAAAATATTTACAATTTGAAGAATTTGATTCCCCTTTAACACTCGATAAATCCTATAATAGTTTGCATCTCTAGAAATTCAATTCCTTTTAACATTGAAAATGTTTACAAATAAAAGCCTTGAAACGAAACATTGTTCTAATTGATAGATCCCACTTAACACTGTTCTAATTGATAAATCCCACTTAAAAAAACATTTGCAATTTGAGAAATTTAATCCCACTTAGCACTTAATAGATCCTATAATATTTTGCATCTCTAGAAATTCC
This sequence comes from Picea sitchensis, assembly GCA_010110895.2. NCBI lineage: Eukaryota > Viridiplantae > Streptophyta > Pinopsida > Pinales > Pinaceae > Picea > Picea sitchensis. The sequence continues at coordinate 134,306 of SNQJ01S0008632.1, read as the reverse complement.
ATTCCTTTTAACATTAAAAATGGCCTTGAAACGAAACACTGTTCTAATAGATGGGTTAATTATCTTCTAAAAGATTTCCCTTAACCTTTTAGAAGAAACGCGAGTTCGTTTGCCACCGTAGTAGTTAGGGCGTACGCCGTTAGGGTTTCATGGGAAGTTTTGTGGTTTTACGCTTCAGAGGCTTTTTATAACCCTCCCCGTTTCTAACTTTTCATTTTAAAATGCACGGAGATGAATGGAAGGGTAGGTTTTTATAACGCGCTCTCGTTTGCAACCGTAGTGGCTAGGGCCTAGGTTGTTAGGGTTTCATGAGAAGTTCTACGGCTTTATGCTTCAGTGGCTTTTTATAACCCTCCCGGTTTGTGACTTTTCATTGTGAAGTGCATGGAGATCAATGGTGGGGGTAGGTTTTTGTTTGCCTTGGCGAGAAATGCGAGTTCGTTTGCTTTTGCGATAAATGTGTAAGCAGTTAGGGTTTCATGGGAAGTTTTAGGGTTTTATGCTTCCTAGGCTTTTTATATCCCTCCTTGTTTCTAATTTTTCATTGTGAAATGTATTTAGATCAGTGCTAGAGGCAGGTTTTTGTTTGGTTTTGTGGATGGTTGCGGTGATGATTTTTAATATATCAAGCTCAACAGATCGGATTGCTGCTCCTCTGGAGTTGTATGTCGACCACCCCGCTGAACTGAGCAACCCTCTGTTTTCCTTTATCAGTTGCGCTTATTTCTCATTTGGGTGTTTGAATTTCTTTTTCTTATGTCATCCTTTGATGGGAAAGGAAGCACAGCGACGACTCCCATGTTGCGCCTCCGATTGATGTCTGTAGCAGATTTCTGTAGAATTGAACCTGAATTGTGAGCTGTCTTTCGGATTATTTTTCTTCCTAGAATTCTTTTGGACATGTTTCAGATTGTTTTTGTTCCTTTTTATTTTATCGTTCATGTGTAAAAGCAGCTATGATGATACTAAGCTCCCTCTTCCGATCCGAGTGAGGAAAATGCTGGCATGAATCGAACCTAATTTACAGCCACTCTGAGCTGCCCTTTAAGCACTTTTGTTTTTCGTTTGCTAAAATAGTGTCTGTTTTTTGTCTGTTTGTTTGCCTTTGAGTTCCTTCAAGCGATTGTGTATATACTAGAAGGTTATATCATCCTAAAATAATTTTTATTAACCTTCTATTTTATAAGTTCTGTTGTATTTTAAATGCTTGAGCAGAGACCATTTTTGTCCTTTTAGTTTCTTTATTTTATTCATTGTCAGAATATGCAGACATTGTGTTGTTTTATGTTCTGAGCGTTTGCCTTTGCTATCCTTCAAGTTATTGCGTATATGCTAGAAGAAGCTACGTTTTGCAAACAGAAGTTTTATTTACTCTCTATTTTATATGTTCTGTTGTTTTAAATGTTCGAGCAGAGACCATTTTTCACCTTGTTTTAAAAACAATTTGTCAATTGTTTGTGTATTCATACCTTACGTTGCGGTGGGTTCTCTGTTAAATGAAATATTGTCTGCTGTATTTTCAGTGACTTTTATCTGTGAAATATATACGAGCTTTGGCTTTACATGTTCGATCAGATACCTTTTTTGACCGTTTTTTTTCTTTGTTTGGTTCATTGTTATAATATTCCCATTATTGACTTAATATGTTCGTGCAGAGCTCATTTTTAACCTTTTTTTTCCCTTTAATATGTTCATTATTATGATATTCATAATTTTGACTTTAAATGTTCTAGCAGAGGCCATTTTCATCCTTTTTATCTTTTATTTTGTACTAGTGTTATAACACATTATGTTGTTTGTTTTTGGTAAAATGAAGTATCATCTGCTGAAAATCTATCTGTGAAACATATATAGACTCAGTGTTCGTGAAGAGACCATATTTTAACCTTATTTTTCCCTTATTTTGTTCACTGTTAAGATTATCCATACATAATGTTGTGGTGGCTACTCGGTTAAATAGAGTATTGCCTGATGTATTTTCAATGACTTCCCCTCTAAAACTTCCGAGAATTGTGTATTGGTTTCTCTTTTAATGAAATAGATGTAGTTGGTTTTATTTTACTGGTTTTGATGATTGGACAGAGTCGTTTTTGTTTATAATGAAACCAGCCTAGCATTTTTTTTACATTGAATAAAAATAGCTATCAGATTTGATAGACAGAAAAAGGCACTAGGAGGTGTTTAAGGTAGCAAACCTATATACAATATACATCTTATTACCCTTTTCGCTACTATGAAGTGCCTTAAATTTGTGTGATACTATGGGCATTGATAACACTGATTTTGAAGCTATTTGCCTCGAGCTTTAGAGGACCTCGATTCCCTTTTCAAATGAACACAAGTATAAATCTAACGTTGGAATTTTGTAGATGACGAGATGGCTAATCCTTCTAACAATATTTTCATTTCTGCAATTTGTATTCATTTTTCGCCATACTATCGTCTTTCTTTCTACTTGCAGATCATCTGTGATAACTTATTTTGTATATCATATGCTCTTCCAATTTGTTACTGGGAGATATGTTCATGTTGCATTCAAGTGCTTTTCTCAATCCGGCTCTCGTGAAGAGATAGGTAAGCTCTCGGGATTAATTTAATTGCTCCCTTCAGATCCCTTTTCTTTGTTCGAGTACATCTGGGTTTAAATACTTCTGCCTGATTGCGAGGATTTTCAGCCTGTTTTTCTAATCTATTGTGCCATTCCTTTTGAAGCTAATAATTATCCAGCCCATAGAATATTTACTTAAAAGGGATTTGCAAACCTGTTCGACAGCTGATAGTCATCCACTCTACAGATTTGCAAACCTGTTAGCCAGCCGACATTTTTGTATATGGACCTATTTGAGATTATTGGTAGGATGTGCTTTACTCAATCCTACCCTCTCGTGAAGAGATCTGTAAAATTCTCGGGCGTAATTTAATTGCTCTCCTCAAATCCCCCTTCTTTGTTCAAGTACAACTGGGTTTAAATGCTTCTGCCCAATTGCCAGGATTTTCAGCCTCTTTTACTTATCTATTGTGCAATTCCTTTTCAACCCATTGAACATCTACATAACATATTTGCAAACCTATTTGCCAGCTGATAGTTATCCACTCCATTGAACATCTACTAACATATTTGCAAAGAAGCCAGCTGACATTTTTGTATTGGGATCTATTTGAGATTGTTGGTAATGATGGAATCCTTTTTATAGGACTTGAGACCATAAAGAAAGCCTTTGTATATGTTCTTCCTATCTCAAAATGCATCTTTACCTATTGGAGAGATTAAAGAAATCTTTGAACATGTGCCCCTAGCTCAACCAGGTTGGTAGGCTCTTCCAAATCTCGCACATATTCTAGTGAAAAGTTTCTATTGAAAGGTTGATAATCTCTTCAAAATCTGCTCTGCCTTAACATTGCCAGCAAGTATTTTTTATTTTAACTTGTTCCTTCTCATGATACTCTTATCTTTTTTAAACTATCTGCGGGTTATTCTTTTTCTTGTACACGATGTTGTTCAAAACACATCTCTTTCTTTTGCAACCTTGTTTTTATTTAGCCTTAACATCAGATCCAATAAACATTTGGATGTCTATCACAATTTTGGTTATTCTCTCCCTCTACTTCCATCGATGGATGTAACTTGAATGTAACTTGGTCATCTTGGACAACACCTCAATCAAATTGCCACTCTCAATTATATTGCCACTATCTTACCAGTGATATGGACTAGTGTTAAGTTTTGTAAACCTGTCAGCCGACAATTAATTTTGAGCAGAAACACATTTATCAAATGATAACACATTTGAGCAAAACACATTTATTGAATAATACAGTTTACTAATAATAAGATTTATTCAGTACAAGCAAAATCAGAAACCATACACATTTGCAAATGCGATATTTGGGTAAACAAGAGTTCTGGTTTTATTAAATAAAATCAGAGCTCTTGTTATGGGATAATTATACACATTTGCACATGAGATTAAAATCAGAGCTCTTGTTATGGGATAATTATACACATTTGCACATGAGATATTTGGGTAAAATAATCTTTGAAAAGCCTTATTGGAAAACAAGAGTTCTGTTTTTATTAAATAAAATCAGAGCTCTTGTTATGGGATAATTATATTGGGATAATTATACACATTTGCACATGAGATATTTGGGTAAATAATTTTTGAAAAGCCTTACCGGAAAACAACAAGAGTTCTGGTTTTATTAAATAAAATCAGAGCTCTTGTTATCAAATAATCTTTGAAAAGCCTTTTCAGAAAACAAGATTTGTGATAATTTTATTAAATAAAATTAGGCCTTTGTCAAACAAGATTTGTACTGGTTCTATTAAATAAAAACAGATCTCTTATTATGAGATAATTATACACATTTGGGCAGGAGATATTTGGGTAATACCTTTTGAAAACTTTTTTAGAAAACAAGATTTGTGATAATTTTATTAAATACCCTTGCTTAGATTGGCTGATATCTTCCTTGCTGGCTTTTGCACTCTTTCCTCACTCTTGTCATTGCACACTTAGTGCTCACTCTTTGTTTACCATAACCATGTCTTTTTTTTTTTTGGCAATAGTCTTTTTTGAGTCTTCTTTTTTTTATGGAATTTGATGGCAAAATTAATTGCTTGTCACATGGTGATTTGTTTGTCTTTTGAAAATTGTTAACATTTTTCATTAAAACTTTGAAAGAAAATGTGTAAATAGACCCATCTAAAATTTGATGTACTATTTTGTCTAGAAATTTCAACCCTAAATATATGTGTTTAGATTCTCTTATGCATTTCGAACTATCTCATGTACGTCGCTTTTGCATTTCAAATTGTCTAGTCAATGCGTCTTCTTGTTTTCAGAGCAAGCACATAGATTCTATACTTGTGTCCAACTCTTTTTTAAGTTCTATACCTTATCAGACACTTTATTTGAGGAAGATGAAGCATAAATGCTTCCATTGAATCTAGCCATAAACTCTCTTTCACAGGCTTGAACCTTCCACTGCACAATTCCACTGCACAATGGGACTAAGGCATTGGAATTAATGTACCTACCTTGAACAGAACCTTCCATTGCACATTGGGATTAAGGCATTGGAATTAATGTACCTACCTTGAACAAAACCTTCCTTTGCACATTGGGATCAAGGCATTGGAATTAATGTAGCTTGAACAGAACCTTCCACCGCACAACGATCTCACAGTCTCACGGTCTCTTAAGTCAGGTGACTACGCTGTGATGTTTCGTCCCCAAGATTAGGCCAGCAGGGAGTGATTTAGTAGTCTATATGTTCTCGTAGACTATAGTCAGGCACAAACAAGGAACCAGATGGAGAAATAAGGAGGAATTAAGGCTAAACGATGAATTAAGCCAAAATACTTGGGAAAAGTCACTTAAGCCTAAGTCAACGGAGAATTAGAATGAAAAGGTGATAATGCGGGGACTTAATTGACAAATAAATCACTTAGGAGGAAAGGTGCCCAGGTTAAGTGATGTCAACGAAGAATTAGGTCTGGAAAGATATAAGGGGAGAAATTTGACCTAATTCCTCATTATGCATTGTTATGATTTGATGTTGAGAGCTTCCAGAGGAGGAGGAGAGTCGACCTTATTGTTTTGTAGATTTTTGGAGGAAACCACCACCCTTCGGTTTCGGTGTTGAGAGACACACCCTAGCCCATCGGAGATACCATCTAGGTATTTCATCGTTCATTTCAGGAGTATTCAGTGTGGAGGGCACAACTCAACCAAGGAGGGCGCAAGCTATTTTGAGGATTCAGAGATTTGCATTAGACATGTGTCTCGATTGCAGATTCATTCTGACTCGGTAGAGATCCAGCCATGGCGCTTCCATTGAGCCATTTATCATCAGATTTCGACGGTGGAATTCCTGCAGATCGATCCATCCAACCATTTTGGGCACAATCATTTCGGATAGACGTTTAGCGTTGCATGCAGGTGTTCTAGAGTAGATCTGGCCAAACCCTTTCGACCCATTTCATCATTTGACGAGACGATCGTTTTGAGCCATATAGCAGTCGATTTCGACGGTGGAATATTTTGGGGCGCATTCAGTGTCTAAGGAGGGGTGCAAACTCCCCAGGGGTCCAGATCCGGTGCCGTAGAGGTTTGATTAGAGTTTCGACAGATGTCCATTCCAATATATAGACCAGGGTGCATCTATTGGAGCAGTTTCGAGCACATTCTGATGATGGGTTCTTCAGATCGAGTTTTTCAACTGGTAGCGGTTATCGTATTTCGCTGGAATCGCACATTTTTGCCGATCTATCCGTGCATGCATCAGATCTGCTATCTTCTTATGATCATGGGTATCTTTGTTATTTGATTGTAGTCCAGTATAGATCCAGGAGATCTCACTGACGTCTAGATTCTATTTTTTTTTCCAGTAGGCTATTGTATTTCCATGCATGAATCGTTATTGTTCAAGATATTGAGCAGTTGACATTATATACTCTTGCATGCATCTTCTTGTGATTGTTAAACACTAAATATGCAACATGCACATGTAATAACCCACATGCACCTGCAATAACCAACATGCAACCACAATGACCGAAGAACATCTTACATACACGACTAAAACGCATCCAGAAACCCCCAGTGTATCAAATCTGCACACTATAGCATTAGAACAGTAGCGAATATCTTGATCAGTCGGATCAGGTATATTTCAGTGGTATCAGAGCTTTAGTCCTGCTAGCTTGTGACTAAAGACCATGAATCCAACAGAAGAACCAGATGGTCGTGAGCACGAAGGTGATGAATATGTCACGTACAATCGGCGCAGGGGAAGAAGGGACAGACCTAACTTTCCTCCCTTCCCTCCCAGTTCAGAGGAAGAGGAAGAGGCACTTAGAGAAGCAGAGCGACGAG
>SNQJ01S0008632.1:86204-117691 GCA_010110895.2 Picea sitchensis | reverse complement strand
CTAAACACTAAATATGCAACATGCACATGTAATAACCCACATGCACCTGCAATAACCAACATGCAACCACAATAACCGAAGAACATCTCACATACACGGCTAAAACGCATCCATAAACCCCCAGTGTATCAGATCTGCACACTAGAGCATTAGAACAATAGCGAATATCTTGATCAGCCGGATCGTGGATATTTCATATACTACAGTAATACATTCATATTTCTATGGAGTTTGGTGGGACTGGCTCTATTGACTCACTCCTTGTTCTTTTCTTGGCCTTGGTCTGGTTAGTTACCAAAACTTATCTCCGTTGGGCATTAATTATGCGTTTCGAATTCGAAGTGTTGTCCGTGTGAGCCATGACCTTTTTCTCCCGGGTATGATATCAGAACTCATTCTAATATTGCTCTTTGTTTTAAAGTTTGTGTCATCTGTTTCCTGTGTGTCCTCTTGACAAAGATAACTAGTTTTTGCCTGAGCAGTCGGCCAGGAGCCTATCTGACATTCTCTCTCTCCGGAGCAGAGGACTAAGATTAAACGCCCCGTTTTTCTGTGCAGAAATAGTAAGATCTACCACTATGAATTCTCGAACAATGTCTTTTAGAGAAGTAAGAAATGCTGAAGAGAGTACTTCCGAACCTGACTCTGTAAATAGCCTAGAGACCATGTTTGCTTTTAATAGATCCCAAAGTATAAATCATGCTAGCATAGAAGAAATAGAAACTCAGCCCCAAGTAGCGTGGAAATTACCTCAAATTTCCCCCAACCCTGTGTACCAAGATTTAAATATGTTTCATCTTAAAGCTATAACGAGGGTTATTGTGAAAGAGTCTATAAGAAGAATACAACAAAATAGTGATATCAATCAAACAATTTCACTAATAAATGCTAAGGAAATCCAGAAGGAAGCCAAGAGACATGGAACAAATTATCCCCATTTTGGGTGCATTAGAATTGGAATTAGTCCACTTGTGCACAAGGGAATAGACTCCAATGTCTTATGCACAATAAGGGACATGACCCATAATAAGTTTACTGATTCTTTGATTGGTGGAATAGTTGCCCCTCTCTCTAATGGGCCTGTTTATTTTGACCGTTACCCAAACTTTTCTGCTTATACTTTTGATGAAAACATTGAGAATATCTTAAAACTCCAAATTAGGACTACTGGATTTGATATGTGTCCTACCCGAACAAACATATCTATTCAAATTAGGGGATGCTTCAGACATACTAATACCCTGTTCCTGGCAATACTGCATACCCCTAGTAAAGAATCTCAATCCAGTACTCTTGTATTAACAGACCCTCTAAACCAAAAAATGGAGCATCAATTGATCAAATGGGAGAATCTATCTTTTCCTACTGACTGGGTTATTGATACTCCCAGAGCACCGATTCCAAGATCCATCACCTCTGCTCAAATAAAAGAAACTACAAATTCTACAGTCATTTTTTTTCCCTCTAAGAAACTTTCCCAAACAGGTTTCTTATACAAAAAATAATTTGAGTTCCTCATTCCCTTCCTCATCTTTCTGCGTACATGCCTCACTCCAGTCTTTGGCAAATCAAGTTGGCCAAATTCCATTTACAGTAAAATGTTTTGATTGTGGTGAACTTATCACTTTGTCCACCCTTTCTGCCTTCAAAGAAAACGAAAGAATCCAGTTTGAGCATGCAAACCACATTCCTAGGACAAACTTACCTCCACTAAACTCCACTGCAAAAGATCAGTGTCCTCATCCACAGTGCTCTGACATTCCTTTTCCACATGACTCTCATGTCTTAGTTATCCAAGACAGTTCCTATACAAAAATAGATCAGAGAAGACAATCATATCTTCACGAGGACATGAGAAGACCCTCTTATCCATAAATCAAGAAATTTCTTTCACTACTATAAGGATGCAGAAAGAATACAGCGAAAGTAGAATGGATGAAAGAAATGTTTAATTGGGATTTATTTACCCATCCAAAAGCAGAAGTAAGGCTAGCCTGTGAATGGAAAAAATTTATGGACTCTGAAGGACTATTCGTTTCCTTTTACGAGTGGAATTCTTTTTATAAAAGATCAAAGAAAGCCTGCTCAAAGCCTTTAGCCCCTCAAAAGGAAAAATCTATTTGCTGTCCTATCCAAGCTCTTTCTGTATCAGAGCTTGGAAGAGAAATTAACAAGCTGAAAAAGGCCATCAAAGAAAACTCTGGACAGGAAAAGGAAAATCAAGAACATAATCTCTAGATTGAGTATAACAAATTCCATATTCTGATTAATTTGAAAATACAAGGGATTCCTTTTAAATTAAAAAAATTGATAGATACAGTATCAGATCTGAATATGTTACATAAAGACATCATTCCTGTATCTTTATGGCAAAAGACTCAAGCTTTGGTTGTCGGATTAGGAAATATCCCAAATGACATCTCATTTCAAATTCCAAAAGTAGTGCTTTGCTTCCAGGATTATTGTTTAAAATTGAAATTTCTACTGGCAGACATTCCTATTGCCTGCATTCTTGGCACCCCTTTTCTTGCAACAGTAGCACCACATGGCTCAACAATGGTGACTCCAGACAAACCAGGATACTTCATTAGTATTCATTCCTTCTCCAAAAGGGAAAGTTATGGTAAAAATTCCTTTTGTTTCTACCCCACGAGTCTCAGACATGGTTCAATTGACCACAAGGAAAAGTATGAAAATAGAAGAATTGAAAGATTTCCAATTAGGGGTAAGAATCAAGGATCAACTAAAGAAGACGCAAATCCAAGAAAAGATTTCTCTGTTAAAACAAGAATTTATTGATACAGTCTGCTTAGAGAACCCTACAACTTTTTGGAAACAAAGAAAGCATGAAGTTTCCCTCCCTTATAAAGAAGAATATCAAGGGAAACCTTGTAAATGTAGGGCTATACCTATGAATGCTGAATATCAGAAGCTATGTGCAGAAGAGATTAAGGGTTTACTTAGCAAAAATCTTATCAGAGAATCTACTAGTACATGGAACTGTTATGCATTCTATGTTAACAAACATTTATAACAGATAAGAGGAGTTCCTAGATTAGTAGTAAACTACAAACCCTTAAATAAAGTATTGGCTGATGATACATATCCAATCCCAAATAAAAGCAGTCTGGTCACCAGGATTGCAGGAGCTAAGATCTTCTCAAAATTTGATTTGAAATCAGGGTTTTGACAGGTTGCAATTAAAGAAGATAAATTTAAAACAACCTTTAATGTCCCTGCTGGGCATTATGAATGGAATGTGATGCCTTTTGGCTTAAAAAATGCACCAACCAAATTTCAGAGAGTAATGGACGATACTCTTAAGCCATATTTTGATTGGCTTATTGTTTACATTGACGACATACTTGTGTTTTCCTCATCCCTAGAACAACACTTCAAACATCTGAGGAAGCTTTTGCAAGTAGTCAAGCAAGCAGGCCTAGTCCTCTCTAAAAAGAAAATTGAGCTCTGCAAAACTGAGATTAAATTTCTAGGCCATACTATTGATAATCGGAAACTAACTTTGCAAACTCATGCTGTAGAATTTGCAGATAAATTCCCTGATAAGATTATTGACAAGACCTAGCTACAAAGGTTTCTGGGTAGCTTGAATTATATTATCCATTTATACAAGAAACGTGCACAAGACATAAAGCTTCTAAATGAAAGATTAAAGCAGGACCCAAGTCCATGGACAGAAGCCCATACTCGAGCTGTGAAAAATATTAAAGCCAAAACCAAGAATCTTCCTATTCTTCATATTTCTGATGATGAACTCCCCAAAATTGTTGAAACAGATGCCAACAATATTGGTTGGGGAGCAGTACTCAAACAGGTAAGAGACAAAGGAAAAGGAGATTATTCAATTTGCCTCCGGATTATGGCAGGCAGTAGAAAAGAATTATTCTGCTTTAGATAAAGAAATCAAAGTTGCATTAAATTCCATACAAAAATTTGAAATCTATTTGATATATAAAAGGTTCTTGTTAAGAAATGATGCAATAACCATGAATAAAGTTCTTAATAAAGGCTTGAAGTCTCCCGGTGATTCCAAGTTTGCTAGATGGAAAGCCCTTCAACAACTTTGATTTCACTATTGAACATATTAAGGGATCACACAACTCTATACCAGATTTCTTGAGCAGAGAACATCTTCAAAGTTTCTGCTTATTAATCTTTGTATAGCTAAGAGATGACATAGAAACAATAGTTACCATTCCTGACTCTTTGAATTGGGGAACTTATGCAGCAGATTGGGTACCCCATTGGGAGTTAAGAAGCACAAAGATTTTATCCCAGACAACTCATCTGTCATATTCCAATTTGGTACCTGAAGTAAGAGGAAGAAGGGTTTCAAATGTTCTAGCCCCCATAATTTCAAGAACATGGGACATAACCAACACTACTTTTTCTTAAATAGACCCAGACTATTGTTCCATTGGCCTGAAAGAAATCCCAATATTATTTTCCCTGAGACTGGCTTCAACTATATTGAATACAAAGAATTATGGTGGAATTTCATTCAACAAGAATAATTTTCCACTCTAGTCAAATTTGGGAATGTTAATACTGCAACATCTGGAAGACCACCACTTTGGTTAGCAGACTGGTGGAAAGACTTTGGGCTGAACAAAGGAGCAATCAACTCAGGAATCTTAAATTCCTTCACTCCCTTATCATCTGTACGAGACCTTTTCCGACAAGGGCCTAATGATGGAGAATTATTACATTCATTTATCCTTAATCATTTTCAATGGGCTTTTAAAACAAAAACTATTGTACAAATCTTAAACGGACAACCTTTTATAGCACGAAAAATTTATACTAAATGCTGGGATACTCTCAACTATCCAGAAAGATTTTCCGGATTTCTTGAAAATGATTAATCATAAACTCCAAAGCGGTTTCCGTGGGTTGACGTGACCAACTCCACAGTGTAATCACAAGAATTCATGTCTAAATGGCCGACAGTGGTGCCATTCGGGTTTCGTGGGTTACCGTATTCAACCTCCACTTTGTAATTATTGTCCTTTTTTTTAATAATGAGAATCTTGGAAACTCAGAGCACTTCTCCGACTTTTGGTGCGGTTTGACCCACATTTCCAAGATGATCTGCTTTATGTCATATTTCCTGTCCTCTGGTCGGGGAATCTTGCACGACTACCCCGTTAGATCTACCGTTCTATTTGATTTTGGTAGATATGAAATAAATTTATGATTTGGTCAGAGGATCTTGCACGATCGCTACCATCAAATCCTAAAAGTAAAGATTCAGTGGCAGACACATTGGGCCACTTGTCTATTCGAGTCTTTTCTTCATGATGACTCTTCCTTCACAAATTTGTATAAAGGAAGGATGAGAGCTCATTTTGAGGGCAGAGTTAGTTGAGGAGAGTCTAGAGTTAGTCAGTCGGTTCGAGTCTCTAAGCTTCCCTTCTGTCTGAAGCTTCGTGTCTTTCTTTGAGTCCAGAGTATGTAAGCTTGGTGAGTGAAGAGCATACTGCTCTAACTCTGTGCATCTGGCACAAAGTTTGTAATACCCGTGGATTTCTCTGATTTAATATAAGCAAGTCTTCCGCATATATGTGTTTTATCTCTGAAGTTTTTCTCATTGTCTCTGTAACATGCGCTCATTATGATCTTGCTTATTTGCATGTATTTGCAATCGATGTTCCTTGGTACTGTCTGATATAGTTCACTCATCCAGATAATAAGGTTCACTGGTACTCTGGTATAAAGCGACGACTAAGCACTGGTAGTAAGTCCCACGAAGGCAGGAGGCCGCTATAGGGCAGTGGTAGGTGTGAAGGGTCGTGGAAAGCCGGCTATAGGGTTCACATAAAACTGCAAAATCCTGGTGGACTCCAGGTGGTGGGGTTCATAGTTCAGACAGAGTAAAGCGATTAACCCGACGATATTGGTTCTGTCGAGAGTAGCAAAAATCAGAAGACCAGATGGCGAGAGGAAATAGCGCATGAGACAAGAGTGTAATCAGTCAAGCTTCAATCTCTGACAGAGAAGGCCTCTGACGAGATGTTCGAGGAGATCAACTTACAAATGGTATCAGATCTTTTCCTTTTCTAAGTCGTTAGGTCGTGTTTTGATAGGGTTTTTTTTTGCTAACTTCCTCTTTACTTAGAGGTAAGTTTGAGTCTTCACAGAGGATCTTTTCGGTAAATTTCCCCTTCTTGGAGAGAGCTCAAAAGAGAATCGTTAATAATTTCAGATTCAAAAGACATTAATCCATGCCTTGCTCCAGGTTTGTGCTTGCTATAGAGACGTTGAAACTTGAGTTCTCCAAGGTAAAGTGAGGATTTAGGGTTTGATGATAGAACACAACTAAACATGTTTTAAGGTTTGATCATCAAGTAGAACCAAGGTATAGTTTGTTGTTGCAATAGACCCCAAGTGTAGCTTGTCCAAGCAACCTTGGCATTCAAGTAGGCTACACCTACAAAAATACATGGCTTTTGGGATAGATGGTATACAAATCCTTCTGTGCAGAGAATTCTAAACTGCACTGGCAAATTTTCCATTGTTTTTATTTGACATCAGGACTTGGTATCCGAGTTAGTGATGTATAATCCTCCAAACTTATTACCAAACCATAGTAAGCTATTCGGTTCCTCTCTTGTTTGAATATGTGCTTTTTTGAATTCCAATATTAATATGTCCTATTCCCTCACCCACTTGCTTTTTAACCCAAAGATCGAGATGATGATTTCAATCCTTGAGACCAAATATCCTTCCTTTCTAGTTCACTACATTGACTCAAGAATTTTATGTTTTGTTCTTGCAAATGTTTGACGAGCTCTTGAGAGAGGAGAATTTGATTCCCATAGGCCATAATTTCATTAACTCCCACCCTTACCGTCATTTTATCGCCTACTTTCTAGGAACAATCTGCCTATTAGGTGAAATGAGGAAACCAAAGCTTTCCAATGAAATAAACCATTTTTCCGAGTCTTCTCCTCCTTCCAGATCCAAGTTAGAATGGAGTCTGGAGACAAATGTTTTTCCTTGATCGACATGTTCCAAAAGGTTTCCTTAGTAATTAGATTACAGAGAGACTTCCCAACCAATGAAAAAACAAGGAAACCAAATCTTTCCAATGAAATGAACCATTTTCCCAGTCTTCTCCTCCTTCCAGATCCAAGTTAGAATGTAGTCTGAGGACAAATGTTTTTCCCTGATCAACATGTTCCAAAAGGTATCCTTAGTAATTAGATTACAAAGAGACTTCCCAACCAATGAAGAAACAAGGAAACCAAAGCTTTCCAATGAAATGAACCATTTTTCCCAGTCTTCTCCTCCTTCCAGATCCAAGTTAGAATGTACTTTGAAGCCAAATGTTTTTCCCTGATTGACGTGTTCCAAAAAGTATCCTTAGTAATTAGATTACACAGAGTCTTCCCAACCAATGAAGTACCAAACATATTTTTTTAAGGCCCCAATGTCCTTCCTTATGTCCTTCCTTTGGTTTCGTAATCGACTTCCAACTAGTCAAGTGAACACCATCACTTTCTTTCTTACCACATGAAGTTGATACTAATTTTCTGTATTTATTCCAAGACACCTCTGGGTAGATAGAAGAGCCATATAGACATTTTTAACTGTGAGGGACTCTGAAGTGTCGCCATCAGTTCACATCAAAGCATCATCACAGTCTTGAATGGAGGCACTAGAACTAATAAGAGCCATACAAAATTGTTCCCATTCTGTAGCCAATGTGCCCGTAAGACCTAGTTCCCAACCTTTGTACCAGTTGGATGTATGGGAATTTTGTTTTGGAAGCCCTCTAGCCTGGGAGGGAACCATAATATTTTTCTGACTTAAAAAGGATATAAGAGCTGGCAATAGAAAAGATCAGTCTCCCAATCCCAGGATCTTGTCTCTACCTAGAGCAACAAGATGTCCCGATCCAAGGATCCAAGTAAGCCAAGGTGTGATCAAGTGTACCGATTTTAAGAGGTTGTTCCAGATTCTTGAAGCTGCTATCATATTGAAGGATGGTGATCTGAGCCAATTTATAACAATGGAAAAATGAAGATATTTGTCTTTTATCACTTTATGCTCAATTCCATCCCCTGTTAATACCCTCAAGAGTGTATTTGTAGATAGTGCTTTTTTGAAGTGGAAGATATTGCGGAAACCCCATCCATCGTATTTCTTAGGTTTTTATCCCACCTACAGAGATGGTAGTGAAAAAATCATTGTTACCTTTCCAAAGGAAATTAAACATTAATTTCATAATCTTATTTAATACTTGTTAATGTTTTATGCCATTATTATAGTTCTTTGCATTTCAATAGATAAGAGCAACATAAGAACAAGATCACTGAGAAATACACATTCACAAGAGACAACATTTATCCTGAGAAACCCTCTAGGGGAAGAAAACCTAGCAAAAACTTCCTTATCATAAATTGCCAATACAATGTCAAGAGATAACTCAAACCAATAGAGAAAGTCCTCTCCAAAATATGCTCCACTCTTCTCCCTCTCTCCAACTGGTAAGTCACAACTTGCCTCTTAGAAATGAGCAAGTGTGTTGTGTAAAAGTGAGGCGCTAGCCTCTCTATATATACAAGTCTGGCACGTGTGAAGTGTCTTCACTGGCAGGGCCGACTTCTCACTCTGGGTGGGTAAACCCACCTTTATTATATTTCTGGGTCTCAATAATAACTGCTGGGGCTGACTTCTTATTCTGCCTATTACAATTGTTTGTTGACTAATCCGCAAAAGGGGATTTGGTCCTAATACAATAACCGACATGATGAATCCACAATGGGGATTGATCCTATGAATAATATAATAATAATAATAAGAATACTCTTTACAGTTACATTATTTCAGCACTCCCCGTTAACAAGAAGGGTATTCTTCAACAACAACAGGTGAGAGAGGTCTGCATCATCAGTGGCATCAGGAGGACAGTATCGTTAATATCATCTTGGAACATTGGCTGGTATATTTACGAGTCATCGAAAGTTTTCTTCATCGGCAGCGTCGTCATTCTCGAAAGAATGCCATCATTATCTGCATCAATATGTATCAGTAAAAAAATGATACCTCATCATAGCACTAGGCTGACACATCATAGTACTACACTGGCTCAATGTCACAGCTGAGAAGCTGGTAGCTCAGTGTCAGTCACATATTGCTTTACGTCTAACAACTAGGTCAGAAGCAAGGAATCATCTTGCTTTACGTCTAACAACTGGGTCAGAAGCAAGGAACACATCATCATCTTGCTTTACGTCTAACAACGAGGTCAGAAGCAATGAATCATCTTGCTTTATGTCTAACAACTAGGTCAGAAGCAAGGAACACATCATCATCTTGCTTTACGTCTAACAGCGAGGTCAGAAGAAAGGAATCACACATTATCTTGCTTTACGTCTAACAACAAGGTCAGAAGCAAGGAATCATCTTGCTTTACGTCTAACAACGAGGTTAGAAGCAAGGAATCACACATCATCTTGCTTTACGTCTAACAACAAGGGTCTAACAACGAGGTCAGAAGCAAGGAATCATCTTGTTTTACGTCTAACAGCGAGGTCAGAAGCAAGGAATCACACACTCCCCCTTTCAGGGAGGGTCTTTTCGGACTATACCAAGCTTATCTCGAAAGTGTTAAAACTTTACACGAGATAGAGGTTTGGTCAACACATCAACAACCTGTTCATCTGTGCTGACATATAGGAGCTTCAAGGCTCCTCTTTGTACCATGTCACGGATGTGATGATAGTGAATCTCTATGTGCTTCGACCTGTCATGGAATACATGATTCTCTGTCATTTTTATGCAGCTCTGGTTGTCACATAGGATCGTGGTTGCTTCCATTTCTAGGTCAAATAAATCGGTTAGCAACTTTTGAATCCATATAGCTTCGCAACTAGCAGAACATGCTGCAATGTACACTGCCTCTGCTGTGCTGAGAGAAATACTGGATTGCTTCCTACTCTGCCACGAGATCATCGCTGATCCCAAACTGAAACAACATCTGGAAGTGATTTTTCTGTCAGCAATGCTTCCTGCCAAATCTACATCAGTATATCCACTCAAAATAAAGTTATGATCTCCATCATATCTGATACCATAATCTATTGTACCTTTAAGGTACCTCATCACATGTTTTGCAGCCACTAGGTGAACACGTCTGGGCTCTACCAGAAACTGACTCAAGGTGTTCACTGCAAAACAAATGTCTGGTCTGGTGTTCATCAAATACATCAGTGATCCAATAATCTGTCTGTACAGTGTGGCATTAATCAAATCTGATGAAGTATCGACCAACAGCTTCAGCTTCGCTTCCATAGGTGTATTCATGGGTTTGCATTCCAGCATGTCGAATCTCTTCATGATTTCCATTGTGTACTTCCCTTGGTTAAGGAAGATCCTTTCTGGACTCTGCCATATCTCAAGGCCTAAGAAGTAATGCATTAAACCAAGGTATTTAATTTCAAATTCTGCAGCAAGTCTCTTTTTACATTCAACGATGAGCTTTTCTTCTCCAGTTAAGAATAAGTCATCCACATACAGTAGTAAGATTACTGGTTCATTATCCATAATTTTGAAGTAGATATTTGAGTCTGCTTTACTCTTGGTAAAGCCTAAGCTCATCAAGAAACTGTCTATACGGCCATACCAAGCTCTAGGGGCTTGCTTCAATCCGTATAAGGAATTCTTCAATCTGTAGACATGAGACTTTCTGTCTTCAACCTCAAATCCTTGGGGTTGCTCTATATACACTTCCTCTTCGATAACACCATTCAGGAAAGCTGTCTTCACATCCATCTGGTGCAACTTCCATTTCATCTTATCTGCAAGAGCTATGATGGTTGTAATTGAAGTGTATTTGGCTACAAGAGCGAATGTCTCTGCATAGTCAATGCCTTCTTTCTGGGAAAATCCACGAGCGACAAATCTTGCTTTATATTTCTCAATACTTCCATCAATAGCATGTTTTATTTTGAAGAGCCATTTTGAAGATACCACATCCTTACTTTTTGGTCTGGAAACTATTTCCCATACATCATTCTTTATTATGGATTGGTATTCCTCTGTCATGGCATTTGCCCATTCCTTCTTTTGGATGGCTTCTTCAAAGAAAGTAGGCTCTTCATCTATTAGATTACACATCAAAGTCATGTAACTGGAGAATGGCCTTGGTCTTTTCACTTGTCTCAAGGTTCCTTCTAGAACACCGTACTTCTCTCCATCTTGAATGAGCTCTCTTTCCCAATAATGGTTTCTTTTATGGGAGAAGGTCATTTGAGGAGGTTCTTGAACTTCTGTTATATCGTGGTCTTCAGGAGTTTCCTCATCAGGGGAAGTTACAACTTCCCTCACTGGTTCTGCAGCTCTGGGAACTTCCCTCACGGATTCTGCAATCCTGGGATTTACAGGTTCCTCTTCATATACTTCTTCAAGTTGGCATCTTCTTGATTTCTTAAGTGCTGCTTCTTCATCAAAGGTCACGTCCCTGTTGATTTCAATGTGGCGGTGACCAGGTATGTAGCCTTGGAGACCTCACAGTATCCCACAAATATTCCCTTCTTTCCAGAGAGTTCCAGCTTGTTTCTTTTATCTTTTGGTATATGAATAAACACTGGACAACCAAATATTTTGAGATGGCTTACCTCTGGCTTCTTTCCAGTGAACATCTCTTCCGGGGTCTTGAACCCAAGTGCGCTATGGGATAATCAGTTCTGCACATAAATAACTGCCATTGCCGCTTCTATCCATAAGCACATAGGAAGATCTTTATCATGAATCATGGTCTTTACAACTTCCATAATTGTTCTGTTCTTCCTTTCAGCTACACCATTTTGTTGAGGATTATAGGGAGTAGTGAGTTCCCTCTTGATCCCAACATCTCTACAGAAGTTCACTAACTCTTTTGAGGTATATTCTCCTCCATTATCTGACCTAACTATCTTAATCTTTCTTTCAAAAATATTCTCTATCAAGGCTTTGAATTCCTTGAATTTACCGAATACTTCATTTTTAGATTTCAAGAAATATATCCAGGTCTTGCGAGAATAGTCATCAATGAATGATACATAGTATACATACCCGCTAATGGAAGATGATGACATTGGGCCACACACGTCTGAGTGAATGAGTTCCAATACTCCTTCCGCTTTGCTGTCCCTTTTTGGAAAAGGGTTATTGATATTCTTCCCTTGTGCACATCCATTGCATATGTCTTCTTGATCGACCTTGAGTTATGGTAAACATGTGACAACTTTGCATATGTATGGTAGTGCCTTGTAGTTGATGTGGGATAATCTTCTATGCCAAAGTTCACATGAGTTTTTGATGGCATGGGTCATGGCAGTTTCTAGGTGACCCTTCAGTTTATATAATCCATTTTCTTCATTTTCGATGACGATTGCTTCATTTATGGTTTCTCCCTTAGCCCACATAAGAACTTCTCCATATATGAAGGCAACTGTATAGCCTTTCTTATCTAAAGATGATATGGAACTTAAGTTCTTCTTCAAGCCCGATACATAGAGTACATCCTTCATTGTTATTGAGTTTTCTGAATCTAGCTTGTAGTTTGATTCTCCCACTTCCTTGATAGTATATTGGTAATCATCTCCAAGTGTCACTTTCTGAGAAAAATTCTTTTCCGAAATACAAGAGAGTATTTTTATTACCCTTCATGTGTTTTGATGCACCGCTATCAATGAGCCATGTGTCCTCTCCAGGTGATACAAATCCTGAGAGGGACGATATCAAGACATGGTCCTTAATCATCTTCATAGGTGGTTCTTCATCTTGGACTATGTGGGCATGTTGCCTCTTGTGTTTCCTCTTGTATTCTTCTCTTCTGTCTGGACAATAATTCGCCTTGTGTCCCATCTTATCACAATGATTACATTGTATGGATGAGAGATCTCTTCCCTTGCGTTGTCGTTTCTTCTGAAAACTTCTTGGATGAGATTCTCTGTTGTTGAATTTGTTTGATGGTTGAGGCTCTCTATGAGTTTCCCTTTTGAAGTAGGGTTTCTTACTTCCTCCATTTGTATGAGTAGCTAGGGCTTGAAGATCATCCCTTGCTAGTAGTGCTTCACGGTTAGCTACCCTTGTCTCTTCTTGGATGCATTCTTCCCATAGGTTCTCAAACTGTAGTTTCTCCTTTCTGGCACATATCGTCTGGATGAAAGCATCCCAAGGTCTTGTGAGACCATTTAGGGTCGTCATTACGAATTCGTCTTCATATATGGTGTCTCCAATTGCTTTTAACTGTTCTTTAATTTCTGAGATTCAGGAGAAATATTCTTGAATCATTTCTCCTTTCTGCATCTTGGTATTCTTCAATTGAGATCTTAGGTTCATATTTCGGTTGATGTTCTTTCCTTCGTATAGTTTGCATCTCTTTCGGAGTTTTCTTGGATGATACATATGGGATCAGGTGGTCTTTGATTGAATATGCAATGATTCTTTGAGCTCTGATTGAGTCCTTCTGATGCTTTGCTTTCTCTACGGCATCTTCAGGTTCCGCCACTTCTTCTTTGATGAATCTTGCTAGGTCATTCTCTAGAAGGATCAGACCGATCCTATACTTCTAGGAACGGAAGTTGTCTATGCCTTCTAGTTTCTCAACAAGCTCTGTGCTTGCAGACATCTTGTACTTGAGGCTATGAAAAATGACCAAAAATGAAAATGCTTAAAATCAAATTTTGACCTTACCAGGAGGTGCGCTTGGCTGAGGTGAGTAGCGTGGTGTACTTGGATATGAGAAAATCCAATTTTTCCCCTTCAAATCTGATCTGTGGATTTCTGGTCTGGTACTTCTGGTACTTTTGGTACTCTGGTACTTCTGGTACTGGTTTTCTGGTACTTCTGGTACTTTTGTGAAACTAGGGTTTCACTTTTCGAGAGATCCAGCCACTGAAAAGGTGCGCTCAAGGTGATAAAATGATCCTTGGGGGAGGGCGCAACTTTCTAGGTGGTTTTGGAGCCGAAAAGCTTCACTTTTGAAAAACCCTAATTTGCAGGTACTGCAACAGTGACATTTTTCTCTTGCAAAATATGCTTCCTTCATGTTGGCTCCGATACTATGTTAATTTTTTATGCCATTATTATAGTTCTTTGAATTTCAATAGATAAGAGCAACATAAGAACAAGATCACTGAGAAATACACATTCACAAGAGACACAACATTTATCCTGGGAAACCCTCTAGGGGAAGAAAACCCAACAAAAACTTTCTTATCATAAATTGCCAATACAATGTCAAGAGATAACTGAAACCAATACAGAAAGTCCTCTCGAAAAGATGCGCCACTCTTCTCCCTCTCTCCAACTGGTAAGTTGCAACTTGCCTCTTAGAAATGAGCAAGTGTGTTGTGTGTAAAAGTGAGGCGCTAGCCTCTCTATATATACAAGTCTGGCACATGTGAAGTGTCTTCACTGGCAGGGCCGACTTCTCACTCTGGGTGGGTAAACCCACCTTTATTATATTTCTGGGTCTCAATAATAACTGCCGGGGTCGACTTCTTATTCTGCCTATTACAATTGTCTGTTGACCAATCCGCAAAAGTGGATTTGGTCCTAATACAATAACCGACATGATCAATCCACAATGAGGATTGATCCTATGAATAATATAACAATAATAATAAGAATACTCTTTGCAGTTACACTATTTCAACAATACTGTGCCGGGGATGGTCGCCAACGACATCCAATAAATTGGAAGGCTTTCCAAAGTTGATTTCATTAATACATATCGTCCACCCAAAGATAACCATCTA
Organism: Picea sitchensis; assembly: GCA_010110895.2. Taxonomy (NCBI): domain Eukaryota; kingdom Viridiplantae; phylum Streptophyta; class Pinopsida; order Pinales; family Pinaceae; genus Picea; species Picea sitchensis. Next base: position 102,917 of record SNQJ01S0008632.1, on the reverse strand, counting down.
TTGCACCCAAATGGTTCCTTTATTACGACTCCACATTTTTCTGAATTTTTTCCAAGACTAGTTTTGGAATATGTGCCAAAGATTATCAATATATTGATGTTGCTTCTAATTAATCACAACGTTACTTTTAAGTATAATTAAATTTGTAAAATGTAGGTTGATTTAATGGTTAAATAATGATAGTCACTTCACGTTTATAAAGTTAGTTATTCAAAAGCGGCTTAAAGTTTAATTAGATTTAAAAGGTAAATTTTTGTATTAATTAGGATGTACCAAGTTTAGCCTAATATGTAGAAGTCTTATTAGTCCCTTTCAATAGGTAGGGTTTTTTATAAAAAAAAAGTGATACATACATGATTTCAAAACATGATAAAACATAAATGCATAGGGTTGATTTGATAGAAGTCTTATTAGTCCCTTTTGTTATTTCCTCAAATAAATCAATTGAGATTTTGCATTTTAGGTGATAGGAAGTCTTTTGAAAAGTTTTTATTTGATCTAATTCAAATATCAGGTTTCGGTGGCTTAGGTGAACATTTTGATTGTTCATTATCCACTGAAAGCCTTAGCTTTCAGAAGCTTAAAGAAAGGAATCCAGGGCCATTTTAGCCACCGAAATCGCTGAAGCGGGGAAAGACCCAACATTTCCTATCACACGTTTCAACAGACGGGTTCAACGTTTCTATGATTGCACAAGCCACTGAAAACACTGGAGAAAGAATTGTTCACAATCGGTAGCTGATCCCTCTATGATATAAGCGAATCTTTCCAGATCGTTATATCATTAAGCCATGTGCTTACGTACCCTCCATTTATTTCAATTATCCACCATGACTGCTGCAAATCATCAACCGTTCCAGTGCACCCCTTGTAATCAATGCCACATTCTAAAGCTCACCCCAGTTATCTCATTTCTATCACAACCGAGCCGATTTTCGCTAATTCTACGCGGTGTAACTCTCCCCCGGAATCTGCTCCTTCGATCACATGTGTGCGAAGACATTGTGTCCAATGAAGAAAGGAATGTCAACCCTGAGGAAGGAGCTCAACAACATCGGTTATCTGGAATCACACTCGGAGGTATGTCAAATGTTCAAGGATGCAGGGTGTTACAATTTTTGCAAAAAATTACAGAGTTCTCATCAGCAAGTGGCAGAGGCCTTTGCCCTCAATTTCGATGGAAAGAAAACAATAATCAGTCATGATGAATTCAAGATAGATGAAGCCCTCATAGCTGAAGTGACAGAGCTCCCCACGACTGGAGAGAAATGGTTTAAAACTACTGTTATTAAGAATGTTGAATTCAAGACTTATTTAAAACCAAAACATAAGGGTTTGAAATGGAAGAAAGATATCCCTATATCTTTCCTTGAAGAGAAATGACAACAATTGTTAAAAACCATAATGGTTTATATAACTTGTGAAGGGCGATACAACAGGTTGATGATTTACCATTTTAAACTTATAAACCATTTGACTGGTAGAAACCCACTCAATCTGCCCTATTTCCTCCACCGAAGCTTATCCAAGATGGCTCATCAAGTCAAGGCCAAACCTAATCAAGTTGCAGGTAGATTATCCCACCATAGGCTAATCAAACTTTTGGTTTGTGAAATGTTACAAAGAAGAGGTAAAGAGTGGAATTACTTCTTATTCTGGGATGATTTCCAGACTGAGGTTCATCCAGAGGACAAAAAGAGTCCTCATTCCAAGAAGTCTTCCACTCCCAGAAGTGGAAAGAGGAGGAGAAGAACTATTTCTCCAGCCCCAGTCAATCAACCCTTTCCTTCCTCTAAGCTTGGAAAAACTAAGAAGAAATTAAATTTCAACATTGAAGAAGAAAAGGCCAAAGAATCCCCAGTGAAGAAAAACATTCTTAAACTTCCTTACACAGACTCAGAGGATGAAGAGCACTAGATTGAAACAGGGCATGGGGATTCAGTTACAACAGGGCGTGAAAATTCTGTTTTTGTGGATATATACACAACAAGTTATGAGGACCTTCCATCACCTACACCCCAAGAAGAACAAGAACCACAAATTGTAGATGCCTCATCTAGAAAACGAGTGAAGCAGAGTAAATCGAAAGAAATCAAGAAGCTTAAGAAGAAGCTAGCCAAGCAAGAAGTGCTAGAACGGGTAATAAAAACAAGGTATGAAACTCTCTCAAAAAACTTTGTAGAAAACAACTCAACTTTGGAAATATTAGCTCATGAAAGCATAAAGGAGAAGAAAAAGGACAAGATTGTGAAAAACTACAACAACTTATGGAGAGTAGCTCAGGGTTTGAAGAAAAAGGTCAGGGCTTTGAGGAAAAAAGCCATGTCTTCAAAACACCAGGCTCATACACATGCTTCTCTTGAGACCCTTGCAGAGGTGGCAGTTCAGTGCAATGAACCAGAGGCAACCAGTAACCCTACAAATTTTGAGCAAGATGCAGAAGCCTAAAAAGATCCGTCCTAAGGCGTTTTTGAGCTAAGATAAGGGTATTTTTGAAATTTTGATAATCTCAGGTTTCGGTGGCTTAGGCGAACATATCGATTGTTCATTATCCACCGAAAGCAGAACTTTCGGTAGCTATTCGGCCCAAATTCTATCTACTCTAGCTACCAAAAGCACTGATAAGGCAGAAAGCTAATGTTTTTGCACAGGTCCAAGTTTTCCTTGTTGAAAAGCCTAAAAAATGGTTCCAATCGATGGAAGATAATTAATGAGATATTTATCAAGAGTTTGTTTTGGTTTTTGAGATGCTCTACAAGACAGAAAGGTAAACAATGGTTAGCTATTTTCAAGGATATAAGACTGTTTGACTGTCAACAAGTGTCATGTTCGACTCCTCCCATATCACATGAGATCCAACAGCCTCGGAAGGCTCACTACACCTTCCAAGAATCTGAAGAACATAAAGATCAGTTGAGAATTTGAAATTGATCTAGTTTATTGGATCTTTATCTACTTTCTTGGGCCAGTTACTTACTTTCTATTTTGGGCAAAATTCGATCCAGTAATCTAGGATCTTGGAACTGTTTGTAAAGGGCTATAAAGCCCAAAACATTTGATAAACAAAAAGGTTCGATTTTGAGTTCTATAATCCACTATTATTGTAAAAAGACACTTTCTTTAATATATTAAGCCTGCAAGCTTCTTTCATTGTTATTGTCAGACTCTCTTTTATCTTTGTCTATGCCTATGAGTTGAAATCATTATTTTGTCTATGTTTAATGGTCCCATGGTAACTGTCATCTTACTTTTGACTATTAAGCAAGAATCATAAGCATCCTTTGCTAGTTTGTTGACCCATCATATATATATTGACTATGTATGTTCTAGTTAATTGATTGGTTCTCCTATCCATTTGATTTACAAACCTATATGATAATAGCTCTTGAAGGCCTTTTATTGCACGAATATAGCTAAACTGTCTTGAAGATACAATCCAGTGATTTAAGATATTCATCTTGATCTAAACCCACACCCATTATTGAGAAAATAGTCACAAAAAGGTTAAGTTACCAGGCATCTCTAAGATACAACCAAGGAGAGTTTCCTGGAGTGATAACAAATTGGCGCCGTTGCTGGGGAAAGGAGATTGAATCTTAGCTTCCTTGGGAGACGACAAGATCCAACTTTGATGATAGACAAAGTTTGGACACATTTTGGGTTGTAACCATCTATTTGGCGACTCCATTGGAACGAAGTGGCTCCGAGAAGGGCTCATATCGAGGCAAACTAAGAAAGACCACTGGCAGCACCAGTTCCAGATCCTGAGAAGATCATCAGAAGTGGAAAAGATTTGCAAAGACAAACTTTCCAGATCTGCAAGAGAATCTAATCCAGGTATTTCAAGAAACACTTCTTCTTTTGTATCTAAAGAACCTCTTGTCGAATCCCCTTCTGCTGAAACTTCTAGTTCTCAGAAAATTGAGATTGTGTCAGAAAGCTTGAAGGGTGATGAGCCTTCAGTTTCCTCTGATGTTATAGATTCTATTTCTGAGCATGTTGCCATATCCAATTTAAGAGAAGAAGTTGTATAATCCCTCCAAGAAAAGGACTCTTCCTCTTCTTTGAATTCTTCACCAACTAAGCCTATAGAGGGTTTTTTCCATACTCATACCAGTCTGCCCGTTCTTGAAGATATTTTACAAGATTTTTCCTCTAAGGGTGAAGAAAACTTGGCCTTACTGCTCGATAAGTTTTACAGAGCTTCTTATTTTCCACCCTATTCAGAAAATTTTGCCTAGGGTAGTCATCCTACCAGTACTTCTCCTTCTTTCCTCAGTGAAGTCAGACAACCATTGTCTATAGTCTCACCTATCCCATCTCAACCATCATCTTCTGAAGCTTCTTCCTCTACATCAACCCCCAAGATTTTCATGGCTGTCCCTTTGACAAAGATGGAACAAATCTTAGCCAATAGGCATGCCCTTCTTGTGTTGCCCAATCCCTTATCAGCCATGCTAACAGGAGATTATCAAAAATATATGCCGAAGTTTACCGGATCCGGGGATTATACTGCTGAAGAACATATAGAAGATTTCTATGCTTATGCTGAGAACATTAACATTTCGAAGGAAGATGTTTGGACCAGAATTTTGGTGCAGAGCTTGGATGGCCAAGCCAGGAAGTGGTTCAAGGAACTACCAACAAATTCAGTGGCAGACATTGAGTAGTTAGACGAGGTATTTTTGAAACACTGGGGAGAAAGAAGAGATCTCGTGTATTACATTTTGGAATTTGGAAATCTAAGAAGAGAAAATGGGGAATCAGTCTTAGACTTCACCAAATGATTTAATAAGATGTTTGGCAAGATTCCTGCAGAGATCAAGCCAACTGATGCATCAACAAAGATCACTTACTCTTCTGCCTTTGATCCAAAAGTTTTCTTAATCCTTAGAGAAAGAAGATCGGTCACACTCGCTTTAATGCAAGATGCTTCTCTTGAGGTTGAATCTAACATTATGACATCTCAGAAACTTAAGGAAGATTTGAGAGAAAGAAGTCGTCTGCTGATCATTCTTCTTCTTCAAATACCAAAATGGAAAATATGGCCAAGATGTTAGATAGCTTGACCTTGGAAATGTCAAAACTAAAAATTCAGAGTCAGCAACCAACAAGAAGTAAAGAGCCTAATGCTGATGCTCCCAGGAATCCCAATGCGTTCCCTTACAGAAGGAACAACCAGTAGGTTCAGATCCTTCAGAGAGACAAGAATGCAACTGATAACCAAAGAATCAGGGCCCCCTTCCAAAATGAAATGCTAGAATAAGAACAAGAGCTATCTCATGACGAAGTTGAAGAAGAAGATGCCATCAATTTATTTGGAGATGAAAACGATTCCTCGTTTTTGACACAAGTAGATTATGAGGAAGCCCAGATTGACGAACAGATTCATGAGGCAAGCATTGAAGAATATTTTTATCAGACAAATGATCAACCAGGTTACAATTTAAGATCTAAGACTGCTGCTCCAAAGCCATTGCTTGCTGCTCCTGGGAAAAAGAAAGAAGTTGCTGCCAAGCAAACTGCAACTCCTGTAAAGTAGATCTCCACTCCTGCAAAACAACATCAGAAGCAATTGCAGCCCCAAGCCAAAGAACAAGTCACCCTCAGAGCTCCTCCTAACGAGGTGAAACCTTCCGATAGATTATCATACTCTTTTAATTTCGAATAAGAAATTCAGAAGGGAAAAATACCTATGCCATTGACCGAACTTATGAAGAATGATATTTTCAAGTCTGCTATCCTGAAGTCCCTTCAACCAAAGACTCCTCCAGCTGCTGATTACGTAAACCTTCAAGATGACAAGCCCACAATGACTATAGGACCTATGGTAGACGATCGAGACGACTCTTGTCCACCCTTCTACATATCCTTAAATATTCATGATAAGATCCTTCATAACTGCTTGCTTGACTCGGGAGTGTCACACAATCTTATGCCTAAAGTAGTGATGGATGAACTTGGGCTTGATGTCACAAAACCTTATCATGATCTCTTCTCTTTCGACTCTAGGAAATTCAGATGCCTCGGCCTCATAAAATACCTTGTTATAAACCTTGCCCAAGTTCCCATGAGAAGTATGGTAATGGATGTTGTAGTGGCTGATATCCCACCCAAGTTCAACCTCCTCTTGTCACATTCATGGAGGAAAAGGCTGGGGGGTACCTTGCAGATGGATATTTCATATGCCACAGTCCCAGTGTTTGGAGGAGAGCTAAAGAGACTTTACAAAGAGAATCATCTTGCCTACATCATTAGTGATGGAACAAATTCTGTAAACCATCCCATTTATGCTTTAGACACAGACTTTGGATCATGTATTCTTCAAATAGATGATTCTTAGAGAGCTCCTTTGCAGCTCACAAAGCCTACTTATCAACAGACTGATGGAGAGAGAACTCTCATGTGGACCATGTTCTTTGATGGTGCCAATACCAAAGACTCAACAGGTGCAGGTGTAGTTTTGATTTCTCCTACGAAAGAGGTTATGCATTTGTCTTTTAAGCTTGATTTCAAAAATACTAACAATATAGCAGAGTATGAGGCTTTGCTATTGAGATTAAATTCTTCCAAGGAGATGGGAATAAAAGGAATAAAAGTGTTTGGGATCTCATCATACAACAAGTGAACAATACTTTCCAAGCAAAACATGTCAGATTCGAAGCCTACAGGGATGAGGTATGGAAAATCAGGGACTCTTTTTCCATTTTTGACATTTCTTATGTACCTAGATATATGAATCATCTTGCCGATTCCCTTGCTGTCTCAACCAATATGTTTATTCCTCCCATGCCTCCCAGACTAAATTATGAAATCCAAGTCAAATATAGACCATCCCTGCCCGACAATATCAAATATTGGAAAGTTTTTGAAGATGATGATGAGCTTAGTAGATTTCTCCAGGTGGTAGATGAATTTTATGATATGCATATTGACCAGAAAAATCAAAATGAAGAGGAATCCAAGAAGCCTAAGCTAAGAATAAAAATGGGTCAACATGATATCGTTAAATTGCCCAACAATTATATACCTCGGGGTTTGGTGCCTCTTGAGAAGCTTTTCGATCATAACGATGTCCCCTACAAACCTGATAGGAAGGAGAAAGATCCTGCTGTCCATGAGCACAATATAGGAAACCAAAATCATTCTAAATCCATAAATCTGTCCCCTGAATTAACCGCTGATCATAGGTTTGAATATTGTAGCATTATGAAGAAATTCGCTGATGTTTTTTCCTGGAAATACAATGATCTGAAAACCTATGATCCTGAGGTCATTCAGCATAAGATTCCCTTTGAGAAAGACACCATCCCTTTCAAACAGAAACTAAGACCTATCATTCCTCTCCTATTTCCTGTAATTGAAAGAGAAATCAAAAATCTCCTTGATGCCAAAATTATAATTCCTTTAAGATACTCTAAATGGATTGCAAATCTAGTGATAGCGAGAAATAAAAATGGTGATATCAGGTTATGTGTTGACTTTAGAAACCTAAATAAATGCTCAAAGAAAGACAACTATCCCCTACCCAAGATGGAACATTTGCTGCAAAGAATTTCAGGGGCCACTGTCATGTCTTTCCTAGATGGCTTCTCAGGCTATGACCAGATTTCTGTACATCCTGATGACCAAGAAAAAATTGCCTTTACTACTCCTTGGGGTATCTTCATGTACGCCAAGATGCCATTCAGACTAACGAATTTCGAGGCCACTTTTTAGAGGGCCATGGACATAAATTTCGTGGGAGAAAAGGACAAGTTTTTCCTCATCTATCTTGATGACATCACAGTTTATTCTAGCAGTCATGAAGAGCATCTGAAGCATCTGAAAAGAGTATTTTTGAAATGCAGACAGTTCGGGATTTCGTTGAACCCCAAAAAATCTCAATTTGCTCTCAAGAAGGGCAAGCTCCTAGGCCACATCATTTCAACAGAAGGTGTGAAAATTGATCCAGCTCAAGTGGAAGCAATTCAGAGGTTGTCTATACCAAGGTAAAAGAAGGATATCCAATCTCTACTCGGTAAGATAAATTTTGTCAGAAGATTTATTCCAAATTTCCCTGAGTTAGTGAAACACATAATTTCTATGCTAAAAAAGGGATACAAGATAAAGTGGATAGACAATGTAAGAATTTCATTTCAATATATCAAACAGGCTATCATGGAATCCCCCACTCTAATCATTCTAGATTACACCAAGAACTTCTATATTTTCTCCTTTGCTTCCTATGACACGGTGGCAGTAGTCTTGTTACAAAAAGATGATGAAAGTCTTGATCACCCGGTGGCCTTTTTCAACAAAACACTCAGAGACACTGAACTAAGGTATGATCCTATAGAAAAACAAGCTTGTGATTTCATTAAGTCGTTAAAATATTTCAGAATTTATATCCTCCATGAAAAGGTTATCACCTATGTTCCTTCAGCCTTTGTGAAGGATGTCTTGACTCATCCTGATATTGATGGAAAGAGAGCTAAATGGATCGCAAAGCTAATTGAGTTTGACATAGAAGTGAATCCCACTAAGCTGGTAAAAGGCCAAGGCCTTTCCAAGCTTTTGACGGAAGAGAAATGTGATCTTTTGGACATAAATTTCATTGGGGAAAGTTCAGCAAGTTTGCAGACAGAGGTAGTAGCGGAAGGACAACATGGCAGCCAACAGGTGGCCGAGCATTTGTTTTCATGTGAGTGGTATTCAGGTATTATTCATTTTTTACAGAAGCTCGAGGTTTCTCCTGAACTTAGCATGACTCAAGCTCGAGCCCTTAAGCTCAGAGAAATTAAGTTTTGCATTAATAATAATCTTTTGTATTGGAAAGATCCTGCTGGTTTACTACTAAGATGTTTAGACAAAGAAGAGTCAACTGAAGTCATGCATCAGTTTCATTCAAGTATTTGTGGAGGCCATCATTACTAGAAGACCATAACTCATAAAATTTTAAGGGTTGGGTATTATTGGCCTTTTCTTTTTTCAGATGCGTGCGCCTTTGTGAAATCTTGTGATAAGTGTCAAAGATTCACAGGAAAACAACTAAAATCTCTGCCCCTGAGACCTATTGTAGTGAATGGTCCTTTTCAGCAGTGGGGTTTAGATTTCATAGGCGAGATTAATCCTTCATCTAGTGGTCAACATAAATGGATCTTGGTAGCCCTTGACTATTTTACAAAATGGATAGAGGCAATCTCCACTAGAAATGCCACTCATTAGGTCGTCATGACATTTCTCTATGAGAACATCTTGAGCAGATTCGGTTGCCAAAAAAGGATAGTGACAGATAATGCAATAGCTTTCAAAGCTAATTCATTGGTTGACATGTGTAAGTCAACGAACATTCAATTGGTACACTCTACTCCCTAATACCCTCAAGGTAATGACCTTGCCGAGTCATCCAATAAGAGTCTAATAAGAATCATCAGAAAGCTGTTGGAAGAGAATCAAAAGAGTTGGGATTCTAAACTAAAGTTTTCTCTTTGGGCAGACATAGTAACTAACAAGAAATCCATAGGAACTTCTCCCTTCAAACTGGTTAAGAAATCCATAGGAACTTCTCCCTTCAAACTGGTTTATGGCACTGATGCCATTTTCCCTATTCAACTAGTTTTACCAGTGGCTAAATTTTTTCAGGAGGAACAAACTGAATCAAATGATATGATAAGAAGAATGCTTGACTTGGTAGAATTGCAGCAGGTCAGAGAACAACTAGTGGATAAATCAAAGGCTCATAAAAAGAGGATCAATGACACTTTTGACAGAAAGGCAAAGGTGGATGATTTTCAGGTTGGTGACTGGGTTCTAAAATGGGACGTCCTCAAACAAGATAAAGGCAAGCACGACAAGTTCAACTCTTTGTGGACTGGTCCTTTCATGATAACTCAAGTACAACACAACAAAACCTTCATTCTGCAAAGTCTGGAAGATGAAGAAATGTTTGGTGGCCTAGTCAATGGGCGTTTTCTGAAACTCTATTTTATCTAAGGCTTTGAAGCCTTGTCATTGTAATTTTTATTTTCCAGCTTTTGTTTTTACAGAATAACTCCATGCCCAATGGAAACACTAGTAGATAGGTTTGAATTATCGTTTTTCAGGAAAGACATTGGTTCTGTGGTTCTTGAAACCTCATAGGGAGGCTTTCACCCCCAATAGGAGCCAGTGTTATCTCCTCAAATAAATCAATTGAGATTTTTCATTTTAGGTGATAGGAAGTCCTTTGAAAAGTTTTTATTTGATCTAATTCAAATCTCAGGTTTCAGTGGCTTAGGCGAACATTTGGATTGTTCATTAGCCATCAAAATCCTTGGCTTTTGAAATCTTAAAGAAAGGAATCCAGGGCCATTTTAGCCACCGAAATCATTGAAGCGGGGAAATACCCAATACATCCTATCACACGTTTCAACCGACAGGTTCGACGTTTCTATGATTGAACAAGCCGCCAAAAAGACTGGAGAAAGAACCGTTCATGATCGGAAGCTGATCCCTCTATGAAATAAGCAAATCTTTCCAGATCGTTATATCATTAAGCCATGTGCTTACGTACCCTCCATTTATTTCAGTTATCCGCTATGACTGCTGCAAATCATCAATCGTTCCGCTGCACCCCTTGTAATCAGTGCCACGTTCTAAAGCTCACCCCAGTTATCTCATTTCTATCACAACCGAGTCGATTTTCGCTAATTTTACGTGGTGTTACTCTCCCCCGAAATTTGCTCCATTGATCACAGGTGTGCGAAGACATTGTGGCCAATGAAGAAAGGAACGTCAACCCTGAGGAAGGAGCTCAATGACATCGGCTACCTGGAATTACAACCGGACATATGTCAAATGTTCAAGGATGCAGGGTGTTACAATTTTTGCAAAAAATTACAGAGTTCTCATCAGCAGGTGGCAGACGCCTTTGCCCTCAATTTCGATGGAAAGAAAACAATCATCAGCCGTGATAAATTTGAGATAGATGAAGCCCTCATATCTGAAGTGACAGAGCTTCCCACGACTGGAGAGAAATGGTTTAAAACTACTGTTATTAAGAATGTTGAATTCAAGACTTATTTAAAACCAGAACATAGGGGTTTGATATGGAAGAAAGATATTCCTGTATCTTTCCTCGAAGAGAAATGGCAGCAGTTATTAAAAGCCATAATGGTTTATATAACTTGTGAAGGGCGATACAACAGGGTGACGATTTACCATTTTAAACTTATAAACCATTTGACTGGTAGAAACCCACTCAATTTTCCCTATTTCCTCCACCGAAGCTTATCCAAGATGGCTCATCAAGTCAAGGCCAAATCTAATCAAGTTGCAGGTAGATTATCCCACCATAGTCTAATCAAACTTTTGGTTTGTGAGCTGTTGCAAAGAAGAGGTAAAGAGTGGAATTACTTCTTATTCTGGAATAATTTCTAGACTGAGGTTCAGCCAAAGGACAAAAAGAGTCCTCATTCCAAGAAGTCTTCCACTCCCAGAAGTGGAAAGAGGAGGAGAAGAGCTATCTCTCTAGCCCCAGTCAATCAACCCTTTCCTTCCTCTAAGCTTGGAAAAACTAAGAAGAAATTAAATTTCAACATTGAAGAAGAAAAGGCCAAAGAATCCCTAGTGAAGAAAAAAATTCTTAACCTTCCTTACACAGACTCAGAGGATGAAGAGCACCCGATTGAAACAGGGCATGAGGATTCAGTTACCACAGGGCATGAAAATTCTGTTTTTGTGGATATATACACAAAAAGTTATGAGAACCTTCCATCACCTACACCTCAAGAAGAACAAGAACCACAAATTGTAGATTCCTCATCTAGAAAACGAGTGAAGCAAAGCAAATCAAAAGAAATCAAGAAGCTTAAGAAGAAGCTAGCCAAGCAAGAAGTGCTAGAAAGGGTAATAAAAAACAGGTATGAAATTCTGTCAAAAAACTTTGCAGAAAGCAACTCAACTTTGGAAAGATTAGCTCATGAAAGCATAAAGGAGAAGAAAAAGAAGGACACGATTGTAAAAAACTGCAACAACTTATGGAGAGTAGCTCAGGGTTTGAAGAAAAAGGTCAGGGCTTTGAGGAAAAAATCCATGTCTTCAAAACACTAGGCTCAGACACATGCTTCTCTTGAGACCCTTACAGAGGTGACAGTTCAGTGCAATGAACCAAAGGCAGCCAGTAACCCTACAAAATTTGAGCAAGATGCAAAAGCCTAAAAAGATCCGTCCTAAGGCATTTTTGAGCTAAGATAAGGGTATTTTTGAAATTTTGATAATCTCAGGTTTCAGTGGCTTAGGTGAACATATCGATTGTTCATTAGCCACCGAAAGAAGAACTTTCGGTAGCTAATTGGCCCGAATTCTATCTACTCTAGCTACCGAAAGAACTGATAAGGCAGAAAGCTAATGTTTTTGCACAGATCCAAGTTTTCCTTGTTCAAAAGCCTTATAAATGGTTCCAATCGATGGAAGATAATTAATGACATATTTATCAAGAGTTTGTTTTGGTTTTGGATATGCTCTACAAGACAGAAAGGTAAACAACGATTAGCTATTTTCAAGGATATAAGACTGTTTGAATGTCAACAGGTGTCATGTTCAACTCCTCCCATATCACATGAGATCCAACAACCTCAGAAGGCTCACTACACCTGCCAAGAATATGAAGAATATAAAGATCAGTTGAGAATTTGAAATTGATCTAGTTTATTGGATCTTTATCTACTTTCTTGGGCCAGTTACTTACTTTCTATTTTGGGCAAAATTCGATCCAATAATCTAGGATCTTGGAACTGTTTGTAAAAGGCTATAAAGCCCAAAACATTTGATAAACAAAAGGTTCAATTTTGAGTTCTATAATCCACTATTATTGTAAAAAGACACTTTCTTTAATATATTAAGCCTGCAAGATTCTTTCATTGTTATTGTCATACTCTCTTTTATCTTTGTCTATGCCTATGAGTTGAAATCATTCTTTTGTCTATGTTTAATGGTCCCATGGTAACTGCCATCTTACTTTTGACTGTTAAGCAAGAATCATAAGCATCATTTGCTAGTTTGTTGACCCATCATATATATATATTGCCTATGTATGTTCTGATTAATTGATTGGTTTTCTTATCCATTTGATTTACAAACCTATCTGATAATAGCTCTTGAAGGCCTTGTATTGCACGAATATAGCTAGACTGTCTTGAAGATACAATCCAATGATTTAAGATATTCATCTTGATCCAAACCCACACCCATTATTGAGAAAATAGTCACAAAAAGGTTAAGTTACCAGGCATCTCTGAGATACAACCTAGGAGATTTTCCTGGAGTGATAACACCTTTCAATAGGTAGGGTTTTTTATGAAAAAGAAGTGATGCATACATGGTTTTAAAACATGATAAAACATAAACGCCACTTAAAGTTATGATAGGGTTGATTTCGACGTATTTAAGTGGTTCATAAAATAATTATTATTTTCCCACCAGTCATATGAATGAGTGGATGATGTAATAATTTCATTATATAGTCGTCTTTGTATGAGTGGATGATGTAGTAATTTCATTATATAGTCGTCTTTATTTTTTTATTTATAAAGTGAATTAATTATTACTCCTGGAAGTCTCTAAATTGTTAAAGTATAATTGAATTTGTAAAATGTAGATTGATATAATGGTTAATTAATGATGATCACTTCACATATACAAAGTTGGTTATTTAATAATCCCCATGTTATTAGGATAATACATTGTTTGTTTTTTATTTATAAAATGAATTAATTATTACCAATTGAGGTCTTTATTAAAGTATGATCGAATTTATAAAATGTAGGTTGATGCAAGGGTTAATTAATGATGATCAGTTCACATTTACAAAGTTGGTTATTAGTCCCTGTAGGCATAGTTGACCTAGTATTAGATTGGAGGTCTTATTGCTGGCTTCACTATTCCCAATGTTTTATATGTGAGCATATCCAAACTTTTTGATAGTATGCCATTTTTTTGAATCATATATATTTTTATGCATTTCTTGACGCTGAATTAATGCTAGCATTAGTTCGAATGTTTTTCTTAGCATTTTCTGCTAGCTAAATTTATTCCAATGTTTGATATGCCAGCGTATCCAAGGTTTGTCTATTTATTATTATTATTAAGTACTTAACGTACGTAAATCCTGCCACACACATTTTTTCTTAAATGTTTACACAACGCGACTTGGACAGTTCTGACGGTTGTGTGCAAAATGTATATGACTGAAGTGTTGGGTGCAAAATGTATATCACAGAACATGTTGGACATGAAAAATGAAACATGTGAACCCGCGACTTTGCCAACCCGCAACTCTGTAATTGTTGGGTGCAAAATGTATATGGTGGAAGTGCTGGGTGCAAAAAATATATCACAGAACAAGCTGGGCATGAAAAATGAAAAATTAAAATAAATTTCACCTTTATTATCATAAACAAAATCAAAATTCCAAAATTCCAAATTTACATTTAAAAACGTATAAGTGTATGACGAAATTGTTGGGTGCAAAATGTATATGACGGAAGTGTTAGGTGCAAAATGTATATCACAGAACATGGTGGACATGAAAAATGAAACATGTGAACCTGCGACTCCGCTAACCCGCAACTCCGTAATTAGTCCCTGCCGTAGGCATAGAGGGACTATATCAATCGATAATTCGTTGACATAGTATTAATTTGTCCGTTGACCACAAATATTTGCAGAATATCTAATGTTGGAACTAGGGAACAAAAAACATTTCTTTTTATATAATAAAAAGTACCATGTATGTCATGATCTAATTGGATAACAAATTGGAGGTCTTATTGCCGACTTCGCTATTCCTAATGTTTTATATGTGAGCATATCTAAACTTTTTGATAGTATACTGTCTTTTTGAATCATATATTTTTTTATGCATTTCTTGAAGCTGAATTAATGCTAACATTAGTTCAAATGTTTTTCTTAGCATTTTCTGCTAGTTAAATTTATCCCAATGTTTGATATGCCAGCTTATCCAAGGTTTGTCTATTTTTTATTATTATTAAGTACTTAACGTACGTAAATCCTGCTACACACATTCTTTCTTAAATGTTTACACAACGCGACTTGGATGGTTCTGACAGCCTTAAACGTTTACCTACATGCCTCAGAGTTTTAAATGTTTACTTAACATGTATATCATAGAACATACTGGACATGAAAAATGAAAATAAATTTGAATAATTAATTGAATAAAATTAAAAAAAACATGATCACATATTAATAATGAATACTATATTTAATATTAATATTACATGATAGATATCATAAATTTAATTTTTAGTTTATGAATGGAAGTAAATAGGTAGGTTGCAAGTTGCAATACATGTGGTATCCATGCATAATTTATAAAAAAATATTAATGTCTGGTACATTAAAAAGTTCGCGGGTTCACATTTTCCATTGATATTCTATAAATTACTCAGTCTCATGTATATGATGGAATTGTTGCTTGCAAAATGTATATGACAGAAGTGTTGGGTGCAAAATGTATATCATGGAACATGCTGGACACGAAAAAATGAAACAAAATGAAACATGTGAACCCGCTACTCCGCCAACCCGTAACTCTATAATTGTTGGGTGCAAAATGTATATGGCGGAAGTGTTGGCTACAAAAAGTATACCACGGAACAAGATGGACATGAAAAATGAAAAATTAATATAAATTTCACCTTTATTATCATAAACAAAATCAAAATTCCAAAATTCCAAATTTACATTTAAAAACGTTAAAAATAATATTGAATAATATTTAAATAATTGTTTATACTTGTTGGGTGCAAAATGTATATGGCGGAAACATGTGAACCCGCGACTCAACCAACCCCCAACTCCGTAATTGTTGGGTGCAAAATGTATATGGGGGAAGTGTTGGGTGCAAAAAGTATATCACGGAACAAACTGGACATGAAAAATGAAAAATTAAAATAAATTTCAACTTTATTATCATAAACAAAATCAAAATTCAAAAATTCCAAATTTACATTTAAAAACGTATAAGTATAAGACGGAATTGTTGGGTGCAAAATGTATATGACGGATTATCATAAACAAAATCAAAATTTCAAAATTCCAAATTTACATTTAAAAAAGTTAAAAATAATATTGAAAAAAATTTAAATAATTGTTTATACTTGTTGGGTGCAAAATGTATATGACGGAAGTGTTGGGTGCAAAAAGTATATCACAGAACAAGCTGGACATGAAAAATCATAAACAAAATCAAAATTCCAAAATTTCAAATTTACATTTAAAAACGTATAAGTATATGACATAATTGTTGGGTGCAAAATGTATATGACGAAAGTGTTGGGTGCAAAATGTATATCACAGAACATGGTGGACATGAAAAATGAAGCATGTGAACCCGTGACTCCGCAAACCCGCAACTCCGTAATTGTTGGGTGCAAAATGTATATGGCGGAAGTGTTGGGTGCAAAAAGTATATCACTGAACTAGACATGAAAAATGAAAATAACTTTAACCTTTATTATCATAAACAAAATCAAAATTCCAAAATTCCAAATTTACATTTAAAAACTTATAAGAATATGTCAGAATTGTTGGGTGCAAAATGTATATGATGGAAGTGTTGGGTGCAAAATGTATATCACGAAACATGTTGGACATGAAAAATGAAACATGTGAACCCGCCACTCCACCAACCAGCAACTCCGTAATTGTTGGATGCAAAATGTATATGGT
>SNQJ01S0008632.1:68577-86154 GCA_010110895.2 Picea sitchensis | reverse complement strand
AATGTATATGATGGAAGTGTTGGGTGCAAAATGTATATCACGAAACATGTTGGACATGAAAAATGAAACATGTGAACCCGCCACTCCACCAACCAGCAACTCCCTAATTGTTGGATGCAAAATGTATATGGTCGAAGTGTTGGGTGCAAAATGTATATCACGAAACATGTTGGACATGAAAAATAAAACAAATGAAACATGTGAACCCACCACTCCGCCAACCTGCAACTCCGTAATTGTTGGGTGCAAAATGTATATGGTGGAAGTGTTGGGTGCAAAAAATATATCACGGAACAAGCTGAACATGAAAAATGAAAAATGAAAATAAATTTGACCTTTATTATTATAAACAAAATCAAAATGGCAAATTTTCAAATTTACATTTAAAAACGTTAAAAATAATATTGAATAAAATAAAATTTAAATAATTGTTTATACTTATTGGGTGCAAAATGTATATGGCGGAAGTGTTGGGTGCAAAAAGTATATCACGGAACAAGTTGGACATGAAAAATGAAAAATGAAAATAAATTTCACCTTTATTATCATAAACAAAATCAAAATTCCAAAATTCTAAATTTACATTTAAAAACGTATAAGTATATGACAGAATTGTTGGGTGCAAAATGTATATGACTAAAGTGTTGGGTGCAAAATGTCACGGAACATGGAAAATGTAACATGTGAACCCGCGACTCCACCAACCTGCAACTCCGTAATTGTTCGGTTCAAAATCTATATGGCCGAAGTGTTGGGTGCAAAAACTATATCACGAAACAAGCTGGACATGAAAAATGAAAATAAATTTCACCTTTATTACCATAAACAAAATCAAAATTCCAAAATTCCAAATTAACATTTAAAAACGTTAAAAATAATATTGAATAAAATTTAAATACATTTAAAAACGTTAAAAATAATATTGAATAAAATTTAAATAATTGTTTATACTTATTGGGTGCAAAATGTATATGACGGAAGTGTTGGGTGCAAAAAGTATATCACGGAACAAGCTGGACATGAAAAATGAAAAATGAAAATAAATTTCACCTTTATTATCATAAACATAATCAAAATTCCAAAATTCCAAATTTACATTTAAAAACGTATAAGTATATGAGAGAATTGTTGGGTGCAAAATGTATATGATGGAAGTGTTGGGTGCAAAATGTATATCATAGAACATGCTGCACATAAAAAATGAAACATAAAATGTATATGGCGGAACAAGCTGGACATGAAAAATGAAAATAAATTTCACCTTTATTATCATAAACAAAATCAAAATTCCAAAATTCCAAATTTACATTTAAAAACGTATAAGTATATGACAAAATTATTGGGTGCAAAATGTATATGACCGAAGTGTTGGGTGCAAAAAGTATATCACAAAACAAGCTGGACATGAAAAATGAAAAATGAAAATAAATTTCATCTTTATTATCATAAACAAAATAAAAATTCCAAAATTCCAAATTTACATTTAAAAACGTATAAGTATATGACAGAATTGTTGGGTGCAAAATGTATATGGCTAAAGTGTTGGGTGCAAAAAGTATATCACGGAACAAGCTGGACATACAAAATGAAAAATTAAAATAAATTTCACCTTTATTATCATAAACAAAATCAAAATTCCAAAATTCCAAATTTACATTTAAAAACAAAAATAATATTGAATAAAATTTAAATAATTGTTTATACTATTCATTAAGTAAAAAGTGTTATAACATTATATAAATTACTATAAATCTTGGTACAATGTTATGATATTCTATAAATTACTCAGTCTCATGTATATGACGAAATTGTTGGGTGCAAAATGTATATGGCAGAAGTGTTGGGTGCAAAATGTATATCATGGAACACTCTGGACATGAAAAATAAAAAATGTGAATCTGCGATTCCACCAACCTGCGACTTCGTAATTGTTGGGTTACATGCTTTATGTATTAAATATTTCATGTACTATCAAACTTAGATACTAGGAACTTTCGTTGAAGTACCAGACATTAATAATTTTTTAGAAATTTCAAATAAAACTAATTCGGGAATACTTAATTCTACATGGATACCACATGTACTGCAACTTGCAACCCATGCATTTACTCTGATTCTGGCAGGGACTACACTGTCATGCAACACTTGTTTAAAAGTTGACTTTGAAATCTAATTATATTTCAAAGGTAAATTTACATATGTGAAAATCTTAATAATTCAAGGTAGGGTTTTTTATGAAATAATGTAAAGTGAGATCATATCATAAACACCACTTAAATGAAATTCTAAATTTTGATAGAGTTGATGTTGATATATTTGAGTGATTCATAAAATTATTATTATTATTGCAATTATTATTTCTCTAAAAGTCTTATGAATGGGTAAAAGTCTTATGAATGGGTAGATCACGAGTTTAAATTTGAGAATCCATTAGAAATATTTTCTTAATAACCTACCTATACATGCTTACGATTCATTCAAGTGCTTCAAAATCACAACCATGCAAAATGTAAACGAAATAAAGTTGATTAATATATAGTAAACATTTCAAAGAGGGAAGGCAAGATGAGATGTCTTTGCAAGTGAATACATGCCAAAAGGGATGATGTTAACAAACAATAAGTATTGTATGACCAATTGACCCTTATTCACTAAAAACACATATGGACTACTTTTATGTAGCTATTCTAGCGAGCTCACTTTTTATATCCATATAAACTGGAACAAAGTAAATTATGCAATCTATAATACAAATTAAATAGGCTTTGATAATTCTTCTAAAGCACATCATCAATACTTTCAAATTATTCAAAATTTAGGTTAGGTTGCTTTAATTAGGGCCATTTCTTATAGCTAACTAAAGTAAGAGGATTTTGATAAAATTTAAACTAAATTTGAGAAAAAACTTTGCTTTTGTTGATTTCATAAAGTAGAAATATTAAAAGTTAAAACCTACATTAACAAGTTCGAATTTTTTTATTATCTAATTTACTTTTAAATACAATTTTTCACCCAAAATGCCTTATTTTGATTGAAATCGAACAGATTTAGTTAATCATGCAACCAATGTTCACCCTCGGGGGATTTCATATAGTTAACTGATAATGTTCAATATAGTTAATTGATAGAAATGGATTGATAAGTTGTGTCAACTGATCATAGAAACCAATTTCTTGGTCCATTTTAAGTGTTTGAGGTCCCATGTTTCAAACTTGAGACCATCGTTGCATGTTACTTCACTATCTCCCTCAAAATTTCATTCCCTGTGAATGATGGGTTTATGACCATTGCTATTTAACCATTGCCTACCAAATTATTTGCCAATGAACTCCACTGTTACTTGAAAACCAAGACACATTTAGTTCCAACAGATTCCACCAGAGATGACAATTGGATTGTTTACGAACGTCAGATACTTATCCAGTGTTGTGGACTCCTCTTACTCACTTGAAATCTAGAATGTGGGTTCATTTGCATCGGCCTAATCACTATGTTGGGTGGAGAATAGTTGAGGCACTATGATAGGTGGAGAATGGTGATGGAGAATAGTGGGATGGAAAAGTACCATTTAAAAAGTATCATCTAAGAGGCATTTTTTTTACCAAGTATCCTCTAATACATGGCTCTAATGTCTTATGACAACAATATTTGTTTCTATGTGGTTGGCTTCGACAAAATATTCCATCAACTCTAGAAATTGGGTGTGATAAATGCATAGACTCTCCTCTATGACCAAAGAGACATAGGGAGGAGTGAGGAAACAACCTCATGAGATAATATAAGACGTGTTACTATACAACTGACCAAAAAAAAGAGAGATGCCATCTCTAGTTGCTTCCTTCATTGTATTAACATGAAATACTTTATTTTGTCCTCTCATTCCCTAAGTTCTATGACGTGATTTGATGTTCCCATCTCACATTGGTCTCTATCATACTTTGTTGCTTGGTTCTACGGTTCAAAACCCTCTTTCTACTGATTTCATCGGAGGGTCAAATTCATGACACCACATTGGGCCTCTGCTACCTCTTAAGCACAATTCTTTGGTCCTTGCTGGACTTCTTTTAGTTTGCACAACACATAGCATTTACTGCCATTGTGGCAGTGTGCCATCCTTTCCTTAACTCTAGATGAAAACCCATAAATTCCTAGAACTCTTTTTTCCCTTCCTCTAAATGAACAACTAACAATGCCAAATACCTTTTTGGTTGAGAAGAAAATTCCTAGCACATGCAAAGGCCACCCTTCTTGTAACCATTTTTAACATGATCTAGAGTGAACATGATGCTGGCTCAACCACAATTCAATATTATCCCAAAAAATCCCACATGTTGGTTGCAGATCCCCCATTGTATAGTTCATTACAACATGCAGTGGTGGAGGTTATATATGAGAGTGGGGGAGACAAAGGTTTCTTAATGTCCTCTCCTATTGTGCCTACACATGAACCTAAGTGTTATAGATGCCAAGGTTTCCATAGTACAATTACATGTCATGGGAGACATATGATGGAAGTTTGTATGATCACCCCATCCCCCCCCATTTAGCTTATACATCCGTTCTTGCAGCTGTGTGCCTTGGTTGGCTAGTAAATTAGTGCCCATGTTTTGTCTTTGCATGAAGTGGAAAAAACTAAGTTGCTCCAAAGAAAGAACCTCAAATAACTTGTTGTGTAAGGATGCAAATATGGAGTGTGTTTATAAAGTGTGAGTGGTAGGATGAGGAAATTTTAGGATTTAATCAACAATCACAATGAAGACCATGAATTGGTAGGACTTCACCAAAATTTGTAAGAGAGACAAGATGAATATTTCAAAAAAGAAATGAAATTAGAGGGCTTGAAGAAGAAGGTGCCAAAAACGCTGATGATTCAATAATGATCGGACCTAAATTTGAAACCAATTGAAATTTTTGGTAGCAATTGAAGGTAAAAGACAAGGAAATAGGACAACTTGAAATCAAATGAAAATTCTGGCAGCAATTGAAGTAAAAGACAAGGAAATAGGAAAACTCAAGAAGCAATTGGTAGAGTTCCAAAAGAAGAATAACACCCAAGCACACTAAGAACCAAGTGATGATAAATTATGAGTTAGAAGTTGAACATGTGAAAGCATAAGGATTATATAGTGTGGATGAAGGTTGAAATTCTTGATTTAGATGATGTAGAAAATAGCTATAGAGGTAAAACATTTCCTCTTTTTAGGGGTATAAAGATCTTTCAAGTCATGATACACAAACTCAATGATAAGAGGGTCACTCAAGAAGCAATTGGCAGAGTTCCAAAATAAGAATGATATCCAAGAAAGTTAAGAATTAAGCGAGGAAAAATAATAAGTTTAAAAATTAAACATTGGAAGTAGAAAACACCAGGGACAAAAGGATTTAAATATTATACCTATTATTCTAGGAGATTATTTTCATTTGAAAAAATCTTACTTATAGAGATGTAGGTGAATATTCAATAAAAAACATATAATTTTCTATTAAAAGGATTTAAATATTATACCTAGTATTCTAGGAGATTATTTTGGTATGAAAAAATCCTACTTATAGAAATGTAGGTGAATATTCAATAACAAACATATAATTTTCTATTAAAACTTGTAAAATTTGGTGAATATTATCAACTTAATCATATTTTATGTAAAAATGAAGTAAATTTTTAAGGGAAAATGACCAATTTGCAAATATTTGTTTTTTAGAAAATGGCCAAAAAACCTAAATAGGTGAAATTTCACCCTTAAAAAATACCAAGAAGGAAATAGAGTTTGCCTAGGTCTAGGAATCACAACTAACAAGTAAAATTTATAGTCTCTCATTCAATGCTTTTATGGGAAATGGTTTCATGTTCTCCAAAGTGTCATGTTTAAGCTCAACTTCCTCTTGGGCAGGTTCACTATGTTTTTCCCCAATATAATGTTCCACCACAATAAAATTTAGTCAAATGCACAAGAGTTTCAAGAAAATGATCCATTTATGTGTGTTCTTGAGGTAATCCTTATGTGTGTGGTTGAGCATCTGGAGCTTCTGTATCTACAGGGCCCCAATCCCTAGTAACATGTTCATTGAGAGTTCTTTAGTGATGGAACGAGGCTTAATAGAAATCTCTTCACCTCCTTCCAAATAGAGGAACTTGAGATGTGCCTCGAATTGCTTAAATTGATTTCTCTATTTTCTCATGTAAACTCCCTAAAGATCTAGACCTAGACTCATGAGTTCCGTTATGAGGTTATGGAACTTGTCAAGGTGTTAGCTTCCATCTTTCTATAAGTAGTGGTGGTAGACCATGGTTGGGTTCTTCCTACCCCATTGGTCGAATTGAGTCCAAAATCATTTGTATTGTTCAAAAACATGAGAACCTTGGTGGTATATTGCAAACCAAAATATGAGGAACATCAATTTTCATCGTCTTGCACCATTGTGAACCGAATAATTAAAATAGCATGATAAACCTACATACACAACTTGTACCAAAGTGTGGTGCACAATGTTCAAAGTGATAATATTTATGATTTACACAATAACCTCCTATACATTAGTAGAATAACTCTTAAATAACCCAAGTACATACTTAGATCCAAATCACAAGTCCATACATACAATAATGACTATATTGACCTCTATGGAAAATTTTTAGGGGATAAAATTTTCCATTGACTAATTTTCTATGATTCGCATCCCAAATTTCTTTAGGATAAATTATTTTACCTAAAACAGTTACCGAAAGTTTCTAGAAACTATACAAAATGCTTAAAAATATGACAAACATCTATAGTTGGCATTTCAAGAGTTAATGTTCGCTAAATTTTCTACACTTGGAGTGCAAGTGTGGATCCTTAAAATTTTCCTTGGAGTGGAGAAAAGGGTTCGTTTTTTCCTATATCATTTGGAGCATCCAAGGTTAGTGGATGTAGAGTCTATTTCACTTAGGTCCAGATGGTGGAATAATAGGGATGGAAGTGAAGGTGTATCTAAAATATTATATTGATTTATGGTCTCATCTTCTTTATTGCAGAATATGTATAGGTATAGATCCTCAATGATCACAACTTTATATTTCTTCAATTTGAGTAGAATGATGAAAAATGAGGCAACTTATTGCTTTGTGCAACTATGTAAAGAAGATAATTTCTAAGGTGTTGGTTTTGAGGATGTAAAAGCTTCTCTATGATATTATATCTCCAGAACAATTGAAATTATTAGAGGGAAGACAAATATATGAGGCAATAAAATCTGCACATGAGGGGCTCCATTGTATCCAGGTTCAGAATTTCCAGCCATGTGATAAAACTAGATCTTTCGAAGGCCTATGATAGATTTAGTTGGTTGTACTTGAGACTTTTGTTGATTCATATTGGTTTTAATGTTTAGATTGTTAATTGGATAATGGGTTGTGTTACTTCAATATTATATGCAATACTTATCAATGTTCTTTCTTTCCCCATTCTTCAAGCCCACTAGAGGCTTGATACGAGGTTGTCCCGTGTCACCTCATTTATTTTTATTAATTGCATAAGAACTTAGTAGGACTATTCAAGAAACTAAGAGGACTAGGTGCATTAAAGGTATTAGAGTGGGAGCTTCATAAAAACTTACACATATGCTCTTTGTTGATTATGTTTTATTATTTTCCAATGGTTTTGAGGTTGAGGGAGATTATGCAACTATACTATAAATCTACATGGATGGAGATTAATCTCCACAACTCTGTTGTATGTTTTAATGAGAATAATGAGGAGAAGAAACAATTTTTGAGGAAGTTGTTTCCCAATAATATTATGGACTTGAAGGATTGTATTAAATATTTGGGGTTTATTTTGAAGCACAATGGATACTGCAAGAGATATTAGAGCAAACACTTTTGTAAAATTTAAAGGAGAATTAAATTTTGGTGTCATTGACAATTGTCGAAACGAGGAAGACTAAGACTGGTTAAGTCAATATTGGAAGCAATTCATGTATATTGGCACTATTTGACGCACATCCCTAAAGGGGTTTTGGAAAAGGTGAGAATGAATTTCTTTAATTTCTTAATTCTTATGGAGGGGGCAGTCGGTAAGATTAATTATCATTTGGAAAAATGACAAACTATTGCTAAGCCAAAGGGTGAAGAAGGTTGGGTTCTCAAACATATTCACAAGTTTGGCACATCACTTGGTAGAAAAATCCTTTGGAATCTCATCATAAAGGAAAATCTATGGAAGAGAAATATTATCCAAAAATATATTTCACCTGGGTCATTTTTGGATTGAATTAAGAGTGAAAGAAAGAGTGTCAAGAATGTTTCTAACCAAGGGAAAGCATTGGTATTAGATTTTCTTGTAATTAATAAACTTCTAGCTTGGAAGGTTGGGTAATGGAAGACTTGTTAAATTATCAAATGCAATTATGAGTTGTGGTAGTAATATATATCTTCCTATTGAACTAATCAATATACTTCAAGAGTTGGGCTATTTTACTTTAGATCAAGTAGTGGACAATGGATCAATTGATTTATGGATTTAGGGTTGGAATACAACATTGATTCTGGGGTTGGAGGGTGAATTTGTTGACTAGTAGAATGGCTATCTCTCCAATTTGAAGAGAAGTCACATAAGAATTAGGGAGGATAAGGTGTACTAGGGTGGTTGAAGAATAAGACAGGAGGAAGGTATACAACTAATTTGGGTTACTATGATTTACAAGTTGATGAGCCGTAGGAGGTCAAATGGTGATGGTCAAACATTTGGAAGGTCAAGGCTTACAAAAATACTTTTTATTTTTTATTTTATTTTTATTCTGAAAAAAAAAGAATAAATTTTATTTCATCCTTTGGAGAAAAGAAATTTACATTATATAGATACATGTCCCCATGTATGATACCCGAGGAAAATAAAACCTCCCATAATACTTGCCACAATACCCATGGCCAACCCATAATTCAAAAAACAAATACCTGGTCCCAAATAAGAGTCCATCAAAAACTGACCCTTGTACAATATCACCATTATACATAAGTCCCAGATATAGCCTGCTATGAGATCCTTCATAAGAGGATTGAAAAAAAAAACAGGCTATCTATAACATAAACATACAAATGAACCTTTACAACAAACTTGAGACCTGAAAAAAAGAGTCCCAAAAATTTCACATTAGTGGAAAGAAAAGAGCATCATCCCATAGATAAAAGACTAATCCAGATTCTCCACAGACCCCCTAGAAGCAAAAGACCTAATCAACGAACCCATATCTGTTTCATCTCTGAACTTTATGATCATCCATGACCCCACATCCAATCACATACCTTCCTTAGAGAGAAACTATTCATCCTTGTTTCGTTCCCTGTATACATGACGAATAAAATATTCATCAAAAGAAGCTAAAATTATGAAAACCTCTTTAAGCAGTGGTGTTATAATTAAGTTGTGGCATCTCCAAGACCTCCTAATCCAACTGATAACCAACATAGAATCCCCAAAAATATGAAGAGTAGAAACAATTTTTTCCATTTCAAAGAGCAATAGTAGCTTGAGAGACATGAGCTCAACAAAATTATTGGATCCGGGGCCCAAACCAATTTTTATTTTGAAAACATGAGTAGGTGAAAGAAAAAGAACAACTCCCCCCCATAACAAGAATGGTTGTTTTGATATGCCCCATCAAAAAATCCCATGGTTTATTGTGGTCTATATCTTTCTCATGAGTGATCCTTGCTCCTCTCATTTACTTTTCCTGAGGAAAATGAGCTAAGATGCCGAGCCCCTGAGCCACTAATATTTCTGGAAGGGATGGATTGTTTTTAAACATTGCCGCATTTCTAGCCATCCATAACCCCCAATTTAATATTAAAGGTAAGGGATTTATGCTGCGATTTATAGGCAAGGAAAGCCAATCCTTCCAAGCCTCTTCAATGAAATCCCCTTGCCATATGAAAGCCTACCCCAACACCCGGGAACACTCTTCCCAACATTGTCTCGCAAATGGGAAGTTTATGAAAATATGTGGCCCATTCTCCTCCTCTTCTCGACACAGTTGGAACCAACCTGTACCTTCCACTTTCCTTAGTTTCATTCTATCCCAAGTTGGAATATTCTTCTTTATCAAACACCACATGAAGATCCATGCTTTGAGAGGACATTTGACTTTCCATATTCCCTCTCACCACCAGATGGTCTCCTGATGGTGGATGTCAATGAAGATATTTGAGTATCCTATCTTTGGAGTGTATACCCTATAGGGTGAATTTTTCCATACCAGTTCACCCTCTTTTTCAGAAATGAGAATGTGGGCACTTTGAAGGGCCCTATTATACCTACCCCATTCTTCAGAAAAGTGATCCTCTAGACCCACCTTCCCATAGCCTTTCCATTCTTGTGCCCAGATTGAACACCTTTCTGGGTCAACTATCCGACTTAATAAAAATAAACCATTTTTATTTAACTGATGCACCATATGATCTTGCAAATGATAACTATTCCCACTAGCCGACCATGGGTCTGCCCCGATTCTGACCTTGTTTTCTTTCCCTACCCTCCAAGCCAAACCATCACCAACTATTGAGAAATAATTTAAAAGTAATTTCCATATGATTGTACAGTTTAAGGCACTTTTAACTGGCCTTCTCATCCAATCTTCTAAGGGTTCTGTAGCTATATGTACTTATGATAAACTACACTTGTCCATAGATTTTTCATTACTATTAACCTCCAACTGGATTTAGTTGCCCGTGATTTTGAGAATAAGAAGATATTCTTTAATTCCCATCCTCCCAACAATTTTGGGGCAGCTAACACTTCCCAAGATGCCTAGGGTACTACATGACTATCCTTGGACCCCACCCATATGAATTTGAAGCAAATTCTTCTGGATCTTTCCAGAATAACTTTCAAGATATATACAAGAGACATCCAATAGACCAGGATGACATCGAGCATCGATTTTTCCAAAACCACTCTACTAGCCCAACAAAGATACCCGAAACTCCATCCCTTTAACCTCTTTTCCAATTTTTCCAGCAACCACAACCAACCCCCCTTTCTGTAGTTGTTTGGTTTTAAGTGAAAACCAAGATATTTAAGGCCTTCATCAAGCCCCTTTTTCTCAAAAGGAAAAATACCTAGGTACGTCTCGACCTTTTCCCTTTCCATTTTGTGATAGATAGAGTAGATTTGCTTCTATTAATTTCCATACCCTTATCTTTTCCAAAGAGGTCTAAAATAATAGCCAACCTTTTAACATCCCTCCTAGTCCCACTACAAAAAATTAAAACATCATCCACAAATAAAAAATGAGTGACCCAGAGGTTTGGATTGATGACAATACCTTGGAACTCACCTTGCTCTTTTTTTGATGCTAATGCTTGACTTAAACCTTCTGCCACTAAAAGAAAAAGGAGTGGGGACATAGGGCACCCCTATCTCAACCCCCTTTCTGCATGAAAAAACCCTTAAGTCAAACTGTTAATTAGGACACCAAATGATAATGTGGATATATAACACATTACCCAGTTGATGAAAGGGACTCCAAACCCTATATGTGTTAGAAGAATCTGGATGTAGAGCCAAATTACACGATCATAAGCCTTTGAGAGATTATTATTGAGAATAACACCTTTTTACTTTCTCAATTTTACACTATGCATGATCTCCTGTGCCACTCCAATCGCATCATGGATCTGTCTCCCTTCCAAAAAACCAAACTGTTCCTTGGAAATTTTGGCTGAAAGAAAAAAATTGAGTCTTGCAATAATTTTAGAAACCACTTTATAAATATAATTGCATAGTGATATGGGACAAAAATAATCCAAGGAAGAGGGCTCATTCAATTTGGGAATAAGGGCTATGAAGGTGGAGTTTAAAAGGGCATGCATGTGTCCTTCCGATCTAGTCTCCTTCACCACCCTTAGAATATCTGCTTTAATAATATCAAAGAGTCCTAAAAAAAACTCAAAAGGCCACCCATCCGACCCATGGCTTTTATCTTTCTAAAAACTATGGAGCACCTCCTTCAATTCTTCCTTCGTAACTTCTGCCGCCAGGTCCATATTTCCTTCTTCACCAACAAAACTAGGAAAAAAAGGGGCCAATCTTACTATATCTCCTAGGGAAGCCCTCTCATCTGCCTTAAAAAGGGATTGGAAATGGGCCTTCCCTAAATGAGCTAGACCTTCAAAAGAAGAAACCTTTCTTCCTGCTAGATCATTGAGACTCTATATTGTTGAAATATTGTAACTGCAAAGAGTATTCTATTTGTTATTGAGTTATTATTCATTAGATCAATCCCCTTTTGTGGATTGATCATGTCGGGCATTGTAATTGAACAAATCCCTTTTGTGGATTGGTCAAACCCTAAATATATTATGCAAATTGAGAAGTCAGCCTCCAGGATAATTAAAGTGGTTTTAACCACTAAGAAGATAAGTCGGCCCTGCCTAGTGAAGAGACACGTTTTCGACACCTGCCAGTTTGTATAAATAAAGGAAGCCAACGCCTCATTTGATCACTCACTCATTCGCTCACTCAGTGCACAAGTTTGGTAGCTGCAGTTGGGAGAAGAAGGAAGAGAGAGTCACATTTCTCAGTGGAGGATATTCTCTAGTGTTTGGTTTATTGTCTTGGCATTGTATTGGCTATCTATATTAAGGAATTTTTTGCTGGGTTTTCTCCCCCATGAGGGTTTCCCAGGATAAATGCTGTGTATCTTGTGATTATTTTTCTCTCAGTGATCCTATCTATGCTATGGTTATCTAGTAAATTGAAAATAAACCTAATAATAGCTTAAACCTTAACATGGTATCATAGCTAAGCTGAAGAGAGAATATTTCACTCGATAAATAAAAAATTCACTATTGCTGTACAAGAAAATTAGGGATTTTTATTGAAGAGGAATTTCAACTTAAAAATCATATAGAAAAGTGTGCCCTAGCCTAGGGAAATATTTGGCACCTTCAGCGCACTTTTTCAGTGGATAAAACTCCCGAAAAGTGAAACCCTAGTTTTCACTGATACTAGAAAACTAGAAGTACCAGAAAACCAGGAAACCAGAACCAGTACCAGAAGTATCGGTCCAGAATTCTGCTAGTCAATTTTGAAGGGGAGAAATTTGGATTTTCTGAAATCTAACTGCACAAGGCTACTCGCCTCAGCCAAGTGCACCTCTTGGTAAGATCATAATTAAATTATGAGTATTTTCAATTTTTGGTCATTTTCCTAGCTCCAGGTAAAGATGTCTGCAAGCACTAAGCTTGTTGACAAGCTAGAAAGTGTGGAAAAATTTTGTACCTCAAAGTATAGGATTGCACTGATTCTTGAAGAGAATGACCTAGCAAGAAGATGTACCAGAACCTACCAATGCTGCAACTAAAATGAAACACCAAAAGGACACAGTTAGGGCCAAGAGAATTAGTGTAGATTCTATTAAAGATCACTTGATTCCTCAAGTGGCTTCAAAGAAGACTCCAAAATAAATGTTTGATGCCCTAACCAGATTGTATGAAGGAAATAACATCAATCAGAAGATGAATCTAAGAACTCAACTCAAAAGTACAAGGATGCATAAAGGAGAAACAATTCAAGAATATTTCTCTAGAATATCACAATTCAAAACAACTAGAAGCGATTGGTGATCCTCTAGATGAAGACGAGCTTATAATGATGACTCTTGATGGTATCACAAGACCTTGGGATGCATTCATCCAAACTATTTGTGCCATAGAGGAGAAATTAAACTTTGACAGTCTTTGGGAAGAATGTGTTCAAGAAGAAGAAAGAGTAGCTAACCAAGAAGCATTACCATCAAGAGATGAAGATCAAGCCCTAGCTACTCATACTAAAGGAGGAAGAAAGAAGTCTTACTTCTAGAAATAAAATCAGAAGGAGTCTCACCCCCAAAACAAATTCATACATAAAGAATCTCACCCTCCAAGGAGATTCCAGAAGTTTCAAAAAGGTCAAAGAAGAGAAAACGATTTCTCATCCTATCAATGTTACCATTGTGACAAGATGGGACATATTGCTAAGAATTTTCTAGATAGATGAGAAGAATACAAGAAGAGAAACAAGAGGCACCATGCCCATACAGTTGAAGTTGAAGAGCCGTCCACAAAGATGATAAAAGAACATATTGAAGACTATTTATTAATCTCTGCCCTCTCAGGATCAATGTCACCTGGTGAGGACACTTGACTCATAGATAGTAGTGCTTGGAAGCACATGACAGGTCAAAGAGACATTCTCTCTTGCCTTATAAAAAAGAAGTTTCCCCAGAAATTTACGTTTGGAGATGATTATCAATACCCTATCAAAGGAGTAGGAGAATCAAATTACAAACTTGATTCAAGGACCCTAATGACGATGAATGATGTACTATATGTATCAGGTTTGACAAAGAACTTACTTTCTATATCAGATTTAGAGAAGAAAGGCTTTAGAGTTTCCTTCATAGATGTAGAAGTTCTTATGTGGCCTAAAGGAAAAACCATGGAAGAAGCAATTGTTATTGGAAAATAAGAAGGTGGATTGTATAAACTAAAGGGTCACTCATAAGCAGCCTTGACCCATTCCATTGAGAATCCATGTGAACTTTGGCATATAATACTAGCTCACATCAACTACAAGGCATTACCATATGTAAGCAAGGTAGTCACAGGTCTACCAGAATTCAAGGTTGACCATGAAGGTGTGTGCAACGGATGTGCACAAGGAAAGAACATCAAGAACCCTTTCTTGAAGAGAGACAATAAAGCAGAAGGAGTCCTAGAGCTCATTCACTCAGATGTATGTGGCCCAATTCCATCAACCTCCATCAATGGGTATGTATATTATGTGTCTTTTATTGATGACTATTCTCGCAAAACCTAGGTTTACTTTTTGAAATCAAAATATGAAGTGTTCATTAAATTCAAGGAATTCAAAGCCTTGATAGAGAATCTCTCTAAAAGAAAGATCAAGATACTTAGTTCAGATAATGGAGGAGAATACACCTCAAAAGAGTTTATAAAATTTTGTAAAGATGCCGGTATCAAGAGGGATCTCACCACTCCCTACAATCCTCAACAAAATGGTGTAGCAGAAAGAAAGAACAAAACTATAATGGAAGTAGTGAAGACCATGATCCATGATCAAGATCTTCCAATGTACTTATGGGAAGAAGAAACAAGAACAAAATTGTATGTACATAACAGATTATCCCATAGTGCACTTGGGTTCGAGACCTCTGAAGAGATGTTCTCCGGAAAGAAACCGGAAGTAAGCCATCTCAAAATATTTGGTTGTCTAGTATTTGTACACATTCCGAAAGAGATGAGAACCAATCTAGACCCTTCAGGAAAGAAAGGAATATTTGTTGGATACTGTGAGGTCTCCAAGGCTTTCATAGTTTATATACCAAGTTACCATCATATTGAGATCAACATGGATGTAACCCTTTTTGAATATGAAACACTCATGAAATCAAGAAGATGCCAACTTAAAGAAGTATATGAAGAAGAACCCGTGGCTCCTAGAGTTGCAGAACTAGTGAGGGAAGTCATAACTTCCCATGATGAGGAGATTCTAGAAAATCATGACATAATAGAATCCCAAGAACCCCCCCAAATGACGATCTCCCACAAGAGAAATCCATCCTGGGAAAGGGAACTTATTCAAGATGGAGAGAAGTATGGTGCCCACGAAGGAACCATGAGACAAGTCAAGAAACCCAAGCCATTCTCCAATTATATGGCTTTGATGTGTGATGTCTTAGAGAATGAGCCTACTTTCTTTGAATAAGATATTCAGAAGAAAGAATGGGCAGATGCCATGACAGAAGAATACTAATCCATTATAAAAAATGATGCATGGGAAATAGTCCCCAGACCAAAGAGTAAGAATGTGGTATCTTCCAAATGGATTTTCAAAATAAAACATGTTGCTGATGGAAGTATTGAGAAATATAAAGCAAGGTTTGTTGCTCATGGATTTTGTCAAAAGGAAGGCATTGACTATGAAGAGGCGTTTGCTCTTTTAGCCAGATACACTTCAATCAAAACCATCATAGCCCTTGGAGCTAATATGAAGTGGAAGTTACACCAAATGGATGTGAAAACAACTTTCTTAAATGGTGTCATTGAAGAAGAAGTGTATATAGAACAACCTCAAGGGTTTGAAGTTGAAGACAGGAAGACTCATTTCTGCAGGTTGATGAAGGCTATGTATGTATTGAAGCAAGCTCCTAGAGATTGGTATTGAAGGATCGACAGTTTCCTAACGAGCTTGGGCTTTACCAAGAGTAAAGCTGATTCTAACCTTTACTTCAAAGTTATGAATGATGAGCCTGTTATATTGCTGCTATACGTGGATGAATTATTCTTAACTAGAGAAGAAAAACTCATCACTAATTGTAAGAATAATCTCACTGCAGAATCTGAGATGAAAAACCTTGGCCTAATGCACTATTTATTAGGTCTTGAGGTTTGGCAGAGCCCAGAGAATATCTTCCTTAACCAAGTGAAGTATGAAGTTGAAATATCGAAGATATTTGATATGTTGGAGTGCAAATCCATGAATACACCCATGGAAACAAATTTGAAGTTCTTGGTTGACACTTCGTTCGAATTTATTGATGCTACGCTATACAGACAAATCATTGGATCGTTGATGTATCTGACTAACACAAGGCCATATACATGTTTTTCTGTGAACACCTTGAGTCAATTTCTGGTAGAGCCTGGACGTGTTCACCTGGTTGCTACAAAACATGTGATGAGGTACCTTAAGGGTACATTAGATTGTGGTCTTAGTTATAATGGAGATCATGACTTCAGACTGAGTGGTTATACAGATTTAGATTGGACTAGAAGTGTCTCTGACATAAGTAACACTTCAATATGTTGTTTCAGTCTGGGGTCAACCATGATCTCATGGTAGAGTAGGAAGCAATCAAGCATTTCTCTCAGCATGGCAGAAGTAGAATACATTGCTGGATGTTTTGCCAGTTGTGAAGCCATATGGCTTCAAAAGTTGTTGATAGGTCTATTCCATCTGGAGATGGAAGCAACCGTGATCCTATGTGATAACCATAGTTTCATAAAGGTGATAGAGAACCATGTGTTCCATGACAAGTCAAAACACATAGATATCCAATATCATTACATCAGTTATATGGTGCAGAGAGGAGCCATAAATCTCCAATATGTTAGCATGAATGAACATGTTGCAGATGTGTTGACCAAGCCTCTATCTCATGTAAAGTTTGAGCACTTTCGAGATAAGCTTGGTGTAGTCCAAAACGACCTCCCTCGAAAGGGGGAGTAGTGTTAATGCCGGCCTAGTGCTGAATATTTCTAGCTTTGTGCTGATGTTGTTGTGATTCCAGCCTAGTGCTAAAGATTTCTAGCTTCGTGTT
Organism: Picea sitchensis; assembly: GCA_010110895.2. NCBI lineage: Eukaryota > Viridiplantae > Streptophyta > Pinopsida > Pinales > Pinaceae > Picea > Picea sitchensis. Next base: position 68,793 of record SNQJ01S0008632.1, on the reverse strand, counting down.
GATGTTGTTGTGATGCTAGCCAAGTGCTGAATATTTCCAGCTTCGTGCTGATGTTTTTGTGATGCCAGCCTAGTGTGTTAGGATATTTAGACACTTAGGAGTTAGTTAAGATCTACTTGGTCTAATATGTCGTTAGGTAAAAGTGTGTTTCTTTAGTATGCATTAGTATGCATTTGTAGTTAGGCAATCCGACAGTCACGATATGTTCCCGACATA
>SNQJ01S0008632.1:47253-63001 GCA_010110895.2 Picea sitchensis | reverse complement strand
CTCCAAGTGGCCGCGTTGGCTGGGGCCGTGGATGTTTCCCCGTAGGGGTTTTACCACGTGAAACCATCGGTGTGTTGATCTTTGATCTGGTTATGTGAGTGGTTACTGAAGGTGTTCGTCCTCTGTTGGAATACCTATGTTGTCGAACATAGTGTTGAATATTTCCAGCTTCGTGCTGATGTTGTTGAGATGCCAACCTCATGCTGAATATTTCCATCTTCATGATGATGTTGTTGTGATGTCAACCTCGTGTTGAAGATTTCTAGCTTCGTGCTGATGTTGTTGAGATGCCAGGAACCTAGTGCTAATGTTGATGATGCTCCAACCTTCATGTTGTGATGCTGTTGTTGTTGATGATGCTCCAACCTTTGTGATGTGATGTTGTTATTGTTGATGATGCTCCGAAATTCATGCTATGATGTTGTTGTTGTTGATGCTGTATCGACCTTGTGCTGTTATTGATGATGATGATGATGATGTATTAATGTTATACTAATATATGTTTATGCAGATGATGATGATTCCATTCCAGCGCCTTGCTGTGGATAATGATATTGATGATGAGAAAAACTTTCGATGATTTATTGATATGCCAGTCAGTGTTCCATATACTGTTGATGTTGCTACCCTCTTTCTCTCTCCTAATGATGTTGTAAAATACCCTTCTTGTTAAGGGGGAGTGTTGAAATATTGTAACTGTGAAGAGTATTCTATTTATTATTGAGTTATTATTTATTAGATAAATCCCCTTTTGTGGATTGATCATGTCAGGCATTGTATTTGACCAAATCCCCTTTTGTGGATTGGTCAAACCCTAAATATATTATGAAAATTGAGAAGTCAGCCTCCAGGCTAATTAAATTGGTTTTAACTACTAAGAAGACAAGTCAACCCTACCCAGTGAAGAGACACCTTTCCAGCACCTGCCAGTTTGTATAAATAAAGGAAGCCAACACCTCATTTGATCACTCACTCATTCGACCACTCAGTGCAAAAGTTTGGTAGCTCCAGTTGGGAGCAGAAGGAAGAGAGAGGCACATTTCTCAGTGGAGGATATTCTCTAGTGTTTGGTTTATTGTCTTGGCAGTATATTGGCTATCTATATTAAGGAAGTTTTTGCTGGGTTTTCTCCCCCATGAGGGTTTCCCAAGATAAATGTTGTGTATCTTGTGATTGTGTTTCTCTCAGTGATCCTATCTATGCTATGGTTATCTAGTAAATTGAAATGAAACCTAATATTATATTAAACCTTAACATAGATGGTATTAGCCATTTTCCTTCCTTTTGTAAAGGCTTGCAAAAAACTGGTATTTTCATCTCCCTTTTCTAACCAAATGGCTCTACTTTTTAATCTCCATTCTATTGGAGTTTAATGTTGTTCAATTACATTCAGTTTCTTTACAAATTTGCATGAACTGAAGCATAAACCATGAATAATAGCAACAATAATAACCAATATCACAAGAAGAATAACCATGCACATAGACACGAGTACATTAGAAAATGCTAAGATAAAATGATTATAATTGATTGATATTTTATTACAATGATGAGAGTTTCATATATATAGAACATATGGTGACCATCCATGAAAGTATGTGTCCCTTGGATAATAAGTAACTACTTATTTATTAAGTATATTTATACGTTGTATTATAAATATCCTTTCATATATATATATATATATATCTGAAAGAATGTATTTCCAATGTTTTCCAAACATCAACACTCCCTCTCAACGAGGGATAAATTATCAACCAAGGTTGTTCACCATAGGTACACCCCCGTGGGTGAATGTTATCATGATGCTAGATGACATGTGGAAAACACCTCAAGCACCTCGAGTCCATATTATTCCTTGTCATGATCAAGGAAGGACTACGTTTGGGCCCATTTATCACAAGTGCGCCTTTATGATATGTAATATACCAAATATAAAAAGTATGCATAATAGAAATAAAATGCTAGAAATGGTAGAATAACAGTAATATAACCAGCATAATCTCCACAATAACACATAAATGATATAAGAATAACAACATAAATAACACTTTGATTCATAAAGCAATGTTCACGGGCCTCTTTGAGGGGGAAACCTCCAGACAAGCAACACTCTGTTACAATAATCTCCCAGCTAGGGTTTTCATACCTTCGACCCTTATTTATACTAAATATGTCTATCAAGAGAAGCATATAGAGGAAGATCCTTCTAGAAGCAGAAGCTTCTATTAGGTCTTCTTACATCCGCCTTATTCTATTTTACTGAAAGGCCTTATTAATATTGACCTTTATTACATATGAATATATTGATCTACCTATGTGGGGGTTAGGACCCTAACATGTCTGCCCCCTTAAAAACAACCTTGTCCTCAAGGCTTGAGGTGTGGAAACTGCTGCAGAATGGTAGCTGGTTCCCAAGTGTTATCTGCTGGAGTTGTATCTTTCTACTGGACTAGCACTTCCTTGATGGTTCTCTGATGCAGGCGACACTCACACTGGTCCAAAACTGCTTCTGGCTGTAGCCAAATGGATCCTTCTTTATCTAACTTGAGAAGGTTGGTTTGAATTTGGCACCTAGTTCTAATCACCTTCTTTAAGCATGTAACATGAAAAACAAGATGTAGCTTCGACTGAATGGGAAGAGCTAACTGATAGGCGACTTGTCCCACACGCTTGAGAACTGTATAAGGACCATAAAATTTGGGCGCTAGATTTGATAATGCTTGGCCTTAAAGGAAGTTTGCTTGTATGGTTGCATTCGTAGAAACACCTGATCCCCTTCTACAAATTGATGTTCAGAGCGACCTTGATCTGCTTGTTGCTTCATGCGATTTTGTTCCATGACCAAGTTCTCTTTAAGGGTACAAAGAATATCCTCTCTAACTGTAAGTGTTTGGTCAACAACCTGGACCTTAGAGGTACCCGGTAAGTATGAGAGAACTGAAGGTGTCTTCTGTCAATATACCGCTTCAAAAGGAGTCATGCATGTAACTATATGGTAGGAAGTGTTGTACTTCCATTCAGCTAGGGGTAACCATTGAGCCCACTGATTTTGTTTTTCAGAGGAAAAACACCTTAGATATGTTTCCAAACACTTGTTGACAAATTCCGTTTGACCATTAGTCTGGGGATGATAAGCTATGCTGAGATGAAATTGGGTGCCCTGTAGCTTAAACAATTCTTGCCAAAAATTGCTTGTGAAAGTTGGGTCATGATAAAAAATAATAGAGTGCGGCATGCCATGAAGCTTGAAGACCTAGTCCATGAAAATTTGAGCCACCATGGATGCAGTAAATGGGTGTTGAAGAGCGTAGAAATGAGCATACTTGGAAAGGCGATCCACAACCACCATTATGAATGATTTATTTCCCATTTTGGGTAAGCCGGTAATAAAGTCCATAGAGATATCCTTCCAAATAGCAGGTGGAATCGGAAGCGGTTGTAGTGTACCCGGATATTTGACTGTTTCTCCCTTGTTGCATTGACACGCCTCACATTCAACGAAAAATTTACGGATGTCTTGTTTCATACCATCCCAGAAAAAAGAACATTTGACCCTGTCATAGGATTTGGTGAACTCGGAGTGCCCCACTGTGGGTGTAGCATGAAGCTCAGAAAGTACCGTGGATTTAAGCTTTGATTGTTTGCTTAAATACAAATGACCTTTGTATCGAAGCTCATCCTGGAGCCAAGAGTACCCTAGGGGAGTTGGAGCATTGGTCTGCAATTGCTAGATCAGATGTGAACTTTTGGGATCTTGTATCCATTCTTGGCGCACAACTTCTAGCCAATCTGGTACAATGAAGGAAAGAGAAAAAATGGATCCTTCTTCTTCATATTTTAGGGACAGTGCATCCACCACCACATTGTCTTTTCCCTTCTTGTAAATGAACTCATAATCATATCCAAAGAGATTAGTCACCCATTTTTGTTGCTCCGGGGAGGAAATGTGTTGTTCCAGAAAGTACTTGAGGCTTTGATGGTCTGTCTTAATTTGGAAACGTTTCCCCAAGAGATAAGGGCGCCATAGATCAACGACATGCAGAATAACCAACATTTCCTTTTCATATATGGGTTTGCCCAGATTCCTTTCAGATAGTTTCTTGCTGGTGAAGGCCAAAGGTCAACCCTCTTGCATAAGGACAACACTGAATCCTTTCCCTGAGGCATCACATTCCAACACAAAGGTCTTTGTGAAATCAGGAAGGGCCAGAATCGGAGTGGTGCACATGGCCATCTTCAAGGTTTGAAAATCTTGAGAAACAGCTGGAGTCCAAGTGAAAGAGTTCTTTTTGAGGAGATTAATGAGAGGTGCTGCAATCTTTCCATAATTCTTAACAAACTTGCGATAATTCCCTGTTAAGCCCAAAAATCCACGCAAGATTTTGAGAGTCTTTGGGTGGTGCCAGTCTTGCATAAATTCAATCTTTTTCGGATCCACCCTTACGCCATCTTTGCCAACCAGATGACCCAAGTATTCTACTTCTGAGGCACCAAAAGCACATTTAGACTGTTTCAGGAAAAGTTGGTGATGAGAGAGTAGATGGAGAACTCGATCCACATGAGAAAGATGGTATGTCTAGGTTTTTCTATAGATGAGGATATCATCAAATAAAACTAAGACAAAATGACGTAGAAGGGGATGGAAGACATGATTCATGAGTCTTTGGAAGGTGGAGGGGGAATTACACAAGCCAAAGGGCATGACCAAAAACTCATAGTGGCCCTCGTGAGTTCGAAAGGCCGTATTGGGAATGTCTGCCTCTTTCATATGTATCCGGTGATAGCCCGAGCGAAGATCAAGTTTAGTAAAGAATTGGGCGCCACTCAATTCATCTAGGAGGTCATCAATGACAGGAATGGGAAATTTGTCTTTAATGGTCAGTTTGTTGAGGGCATGGAAGTCAGGACACATTCTCCAAGAACCTTCTTTCTTCAGAACCATGACTACAGGAGAAGAGTAAGGGCTCGTACTAGGGTGGATACCGCCTGCATTAAGGAGTTCCTGGACCATTTTCTCAATTTCATTTTTTTGTGAAAAGGGGTGGCTATACGGACCGATATTGGGAGGAAGGATTTCGGGTACAAGGGGAATGGAATGATCATGAACACCGCGAGAAGGAGGGAGTCCTTGGGGAGTGGAAAATACCATTTGATGTTTAGAAAGGAGGGCTTGGAGGTCTTGCAACACCTGGGGTGTCTATGTTGCTTGTATGACATGGAGTTGGGCAATGACACCAGAATGACCTTTTTTGAGCAGCTTTTCCATGCGATGGGAACTAATGACCTCATGTGAACCAACAATGATGCCTTGGAATTTATATTGGTTGCCTTCTTGGTTGAATTGCATGGTTAATGCTTTAAAATCCATGAGAATGGGACCCAGAGTTCTTAGCCAGTCTGCACCCAACACAATGTCACAACCACCCATGTTGATAGCAAACATATGGGATTTTAGGTGGTAGTCACTGATTTGGAGATACAGATTTTCACAACACCCTCCACATTTCATGGAACCACCATTGGCAATCATGATTTGGAAATTGTTGACGACATGGATGTAGTAATGAGTTTCTTGGGCAATGCGGCGATGAATAAAATTATGGGTGCTTCCACTATCAACCAGAATGATGACCTTCCGATGCTTGATGTAATCGATTAACTTGAGGGTTTGGGGAGCAGAGAAGCCAGTGAGAGCATTGAGGGAAATGACCGGTTCCAATTCACGAGGGTCTGAGGGAGGGGTTATGTCGGTGATTTCAGGTGACTCAGAAACAAGGGGAGTTTCAACATCCTCTTCCGAAATATCCTCAAATATGGCCATAATAATATTTTGTTCCTTACACTTGTGGCCCGAGAAATATTTGTCATCACAATTATAACAAAGGCCTTTGAGTTGGCATTCAACCATTTCATCCTTGGTCAATTTTTGGATCTTTAATGGGGTGGAGGGAGTAGTGGGATTTACGGGTTTAGGTCAAGGGATACATGAGGGTTTTCGGTTTTGAGAGGATACAATCTGTTGTGCTTCTTTATCTCTTTTAGTAGCCTCCACCCAACTCGAGGGTCGAGTCATGAGGACATGGGCCCGAATCTCATCCTTGAGGCCGCTGATAAAACACTCTTGAAAGAAAGCATCAGTCGTGTCCTCTGTTCGAAAATCCAGGCGCTCAAAGGAAGCTATGAAGTCTTCTACTATTCCTGATTGTTTCAACTTTGTCAAACAGACCAAATGGTTGGTGTCCGTGTCAAAGCATTCATAAATCTCAGTCACAAATTGGGTCCAAGCAATATACCCTTGACGGGAAGTTTTTCTCCATTGCCACCATTGCCAACATTCTTGATCTAGATGGAGAACACCATACTGGAGTTTGGCCAAGTCATCGGTAATGCCGTATAAAGAGAACTAATGTTCCATTTGGGTTACCCAACCTGTGGGTTCCGAGCCATCAAATTTGGTCACATCCACCCACGGAAGGTGTAGGTCACGTTGAAAGTGATGGGGCTGAAAGGTATGGGAATGGGAGGAATATTCACCTTCAGTCTTTGGAGGTGTGTCAGAGAAAGGGTCATCTATAGGGATCTTCAGTTTGGTGTAGAGTGATGCAAAGACAAATTTAAGCTGGGTGGTCAGTTCTTGTTTAACTTCCTCCATTGAGGATTGCATGGTTGTATTTATGGTTGTATTGATGGATGTATCGATGGAGGCAACAGTAGCACTAAGTTGTTTCACTTCTTTTTGGGTCTCGAGGAAACTAGATTGCAAGGTGTTGAAGTGAGCTTCTAGGTCTTGGCTACGAGTATGGACCATGAGGATGGGTGAACTGAAAAGGGGCAGGCAGGGTCAAAAATTTTGTTGAAAAATTATATGGATGAATGTGATAAGGGAGAAGAGATGAATCCAATGGAATAGGTCGCAAATAATAGTGAAAAAATTTCCAGACTTTTTTTTTTTTTACACCTGCGGAGTTATACTCCGGTCTGAAGAATACTGCAGTGATGAAATCCACAAATGCTTAACCAGAAAGAAATGTGTATTTACTTGACAACCCGAACACAATTGCGCGACAATAGATCTTGTCTGTTTTAATTTGTTTATGTTTCTGTCCCCCAAGGGTTAGGTATTCAAGGGTTCTACAGACAAGGGTTTTCCCTGTGCTATAGCTCTCTGATATACGTGCGGGGTCCAACAATAGTACTCGACCCAATATCTCAGGGCACTAACTAAGGAGGATAGACCGTACACTTAGCCGTACTACCCGACTACCCATGTACTAGAGAGTATCTTCCTGAGTGCTATTCTCGGTGGCACTATAGCAGTCAGGCGACCGATCAGTTTATCTGAAGAGGTATTCAGGAAATCTAGGCCGATCCGTACATAGGTGTTGTTTGATGCACTACCACTCGAAGGGGTACCAACAGGGGTTACAAGGGTGGCCAAAAGATGTGCACTTAAGAACCACTTGCATTTCCTGCGTGTATGAATCCATCAACTGCAGGTTTATGTGCGTAACGATAGATATCTGTGGCTTAAAGACGCTGGAATACGTCTCTACCCTGAAAAAAAATTCCCACAATTTCTGCCAAGGAAAGTGCTCTGATACCACTTGTAATATACCAGATATAAAAAGTATGCAGAACAAAAATAAAATGCTAGAAATGGCAGAATAATAGTAATATAACCAACATAATCTCCACAATAACACATAAATGATATAAGAATAACAAAATAAATAACACTTTGATTCAGAAAGCAATGTTCATGGGCCTCTTCGAGGGGGAAACCTCCAGACAAGCAATGCTCTGTTACAATAATCTCCCAGCTAGGGTTTTCATACCCTCGTCCCTTATTTATACTAAATATGTCTATCAAGAGAAGCATCTAGAGGAAGATCCTTCTAGAAGCGGAAGCTTCTATTAGGTCTTCTTACATCCACCTTATTCTATTTTATTGAAAGGCCTTATTAATATTGACCTTTATTAGATATGAATATATTGATCTACCTATGTGTGGGTTAGGACCCTAACATGATAAATGTATCCTATCTCTATTGGTCTGCAGCCCAATCTAGGAGAAGTTCCACCCAATGCTGAAACATCAACACTCCCTCTTAGCTAGGGAAGTATCTTTCCATAGTAGTACACAACTACTGTCCAGAGACACATAGTCTCCACCAGTGGTACAAAACCACCATAGTAGCAAAATGTTTGTCACACATGGCACTCCCATGTGGACTTCTAGAGGCTACACCCTCTAGAAACACTAGGGTCAACTCCCATAATGTGTGATGTCAAGGGTCAACTCCCTTGACATGTCCTCATGTGCTCTCCACATGGGACGTTGGGATATAAGCCCAAATGCACTTATCCCTTCTCGAATAAGTGTCCCACTTATCCCTTCTCGAGTAATTTTCCTCATAGATCAACTCAACTCAATTCACAGAGGAGTACGATCTGGAGAATGTTTGTCACACATGGCACTCCCATGTGGACTTCTAGAGGCTACACCCTCTAGAAACACTAGGGTCAACTCCCATAGTGTGTGATGTCAAGGGTCAAATCCCTTGACATGTCCTCTTGTGCTCTCCACATGGGATGTTGGGATATAATCCAAAACCCACTTATCCCTTCTCAGATAAGTGTCATCATAGATCAATTCACTTCAGTCACAGAGGAGTACGATCTGGAGAATGTTTCAGGAAGCTGAAACCATCAACACTCCCTTTCATCAAGGGAGGAATTATTTTCCACACCAAGTATGTCATGAAAGTACTCAAACTTCATCCTGGTAAGGGGTTTGGTAAGAACATCAGCGACCTACTCATCTATAGGAAGGTATTGCACCAATACTGCCTTCATCTGCACCATGTCTTAGATGTAATGGTACTTGATCTCAATGTGTTTCGATTTGTCATGAAACATTGGATTCTCTGAGAGATTCACACAACTCTGGTTATCACAATGAATAATGGTGGAATCTAGAACATGTCCAAATAAATATGAAAGGATCTTGCGAAGCCACACTGCTTCACAAACTGCCATACTCAATGCAATGTACTCTGCTTCTGCAGTACTCAAGGCCACAAAAGTTTGTTTCCTGCTACACCAGGAAACCATGGAAGATCCCAAATTGAAGCAAGACTCGAAGGTGCTCTTCCTGTCTACTACTCTCCCTTCCCAATCAGAGTCAGTATATCCCTGCAATCTCATGTCAATACTAGAAGTATATCTCAGACCATGTCCAATTATTCCTCGCAGGTATCTCAACACATGATTCACAACAATCCAGTGTGTCTATCTCAGTTGGCTCATAAATTTTCTAAGTGCACTCACTACATAGAAAATATCTGGTCTGGTGTTAACCAAATACATCAATGATCCAATCAATTGTCTGTACAGGGTTGGATCAATCTCGTCAGAATAGGAAAAAGACACACTTAGTTTATCCAGATTCGTCACAATTGGTGTAGCCATGGGTTTACAGTTTAGCATACCAAATTTTTTCAATATCTCAATTGTGTACTTCCCTTGACTTAGGAAGATCTCATCAGTTATTTTCCACACCTCTAGTCCCAAGAAGTAGTGCATCATACTAAGGTCCTTCATCTCAAAATCATAGGCCAAAACATACTTGCATTTAGTAATAAGTCTCTCTGTACCGATGAGGAATAAATCATCAACGTAGAGGACCAGAATCAGAGCCTCACCATTAACAATCTTGTAGTACAGGTTGGGATCAACAACACTTTTGCTGAAGCTCAAACTCATTAGGTGTCCATCAATCCTTGCATACCATGCTCGAGGTGCTTGCTTGAGTCCATACAAGGCCTTCTTCAACCTAAGCACATGAGACTCCTTCTCATGTATGATGAAACCATCTAGCTGCTTGATGTATATTTCTTCCTCAATCTCTCCATTGAGAAAGGATGTCTTCACATCCATCTGATGTAGTTTCCAACCCATGGATGATGCGAGGGAAATAATCCTCCAGATAGAAGTGTATCGAGCAACATGAGAAAATGTCTCCACATAATCTATTCCCTCCACCTGAGAGAATACTCTAGCAACAAATATTGCTTTGTGCTTCTCGATGCTTCCGTCAGATGTATATTTGATCTTATAGATCCATTTGGAAGTCACTACAGACCTCCCTTTAGGTCTTGGAACAATATCCCACACATCATTCTTCATGATGGACTGATACTCCTCCATCATCGCATCTCTCCATACTGGTCCACTAGATTCCTCCTCATAACATGAAGGCTCAAAATCAATGATGTGGATCATAGTTGTGGCATAGCACGAATATATATGAGGTCTCTTTCTCTCTCAGAAGGTACCATGAGGAGATGCATGTCCCTCTACCTCATGCAGAGTCTGACGACCCCATATAGGTCTCTTTTGACCTACTACAATATCTCTGGGAACATCAACTGGAGGTATAAGATCAATGGGATCAATAGGCTCAAACATCTCCCTCTGAACTATTGGAGGGTGAGGGGGAGAAGGAATCATCTCTTCTTGTTTCTCACTATCAATATCCATGTGATATTCTCTAGATCTCATGAATTCTACCTCTTCCTCAAAGGCAACATCTCTTCTCACTTCAATCTGTCTCTGACCATGGATGTAGATCCGATATGCCTTCAAAGACTCACTGTACCGCACAAATGCACCCTTTCTACATGAAGGGTCTAGCTTGGTCCTTTTCTCTTTGGGTATATGAATGTATATTGGACACCCAAATATACTGAAGTGTCCAACCTCAGGCTTTGCTCCGGTTAAGGCCTCCTCGGGAGTCATGTTCCTTAAAGTATTATGAGGACTTCTGTTCTAAACATACACTGTAGTCATGGATGCTTCCACCCACTAAAACATAGGTAAATGTTGATCATGAATCATTTCCTTGATTGCCTCAACAATATATATGTTCTTCCTCTATGCGACCCCATTCTATCGAGGGTTGTAAGGAACAATGTACTCCCTCGTGATCCCTGCCTCAATGAAGAAATCACTAAAACATTGGGAGATGTATTCTCCTCCATTATCTGATCTCAACACTTTAATCTTCTTTCCGGTCAAGTTTTCGACCTGTGCTCTGTACTCCTAAAATTTGGCAAGGAATCCATCCTTGGTATTCAAGAAGTAAATCAAAGTCTTCCGAGAGTGGTCATCAATGAAGATCACATAGTATATTTATCCACTCAAGGAAGCAACTATCATGGGTCCACATAAATCTGTATGAACCAAGTATAAGATCCCCTTGGATCTGCCGTCGCTACTTGGAAAGGATCCCTTGGCATTCTTTCCAAGAGCACAACCTCTGCAAATGCCATCGTGTTCAATATGGATCTTTGGAAGGATTTTCAACATATTCCCCAGAGCGAGAATAGCTGTATAATGTAAATGAGAAAGTCTCCTATGCCATAGTTCACTCAAACTAATAGAATCATGTAGTAAGTCTTGAAATGGCCAGAAAATCAATCTATACAATCTGTCCTCTCGAACACCAATCACCTGGGCATAATCGATACTAGAGTTCTTGTTCCATGCAAGAACCTTTCCATCAGAGAAAGCAACCTTGTAGCCTTTTTTCTCTAAGGATGAAATAGAGACAAGGTTTCTTTTCATCCCAGGTACAAATAGTACATCACTCAAATGTAGTGGGGTGCCATAATTCAATTGTAAGGAAGTGGATCTAACTCCCTTCATAATATATCTGGCATCATCACCAAGTACAACATGCAAATGAGATTCTTTCTCTACTAGATCTGTAAGGTGCTCTTTGTATCCAGTCATATGTCTAGAAGCACCACTGTCAATCAACCAAATATCATTACTTGTAGGAACCATACTTTAGAGGGATGAAATGAAGAAGAACTCTTCATCGTTCATGCTTGCATTCCTTGACTTCCTCTGAGGTGGTTCTAAATCAAGATTAGTAGTGGAAGCATGTTGCTTTCCTTTCTTCCATGTAGGAAATTTTTTCACATAGTGGCCATACTTGTCACATCTGAAGCACTGAACCTTTGACATGTCCTTATTTTTGCGCTCAGAAGTTGGTGCTGACTTCCTTCCTTTAAATGTTTTGCCGAAAACTCTTCTTTTTCCTTTGATTTTCCCTGCATGAGTGGCAAGGGATTGATTTTTATCGTGATGGGAACATTGCATGCCTCTAACTGCAATTATGGTCTCCTCTTGAGTACAGTTTGCCCATAAATAGTCAAACTTGGGAAATTTGGATCGCCCAATGATACTTTGAATGAATGGATCCCAATGGCTTGGAAGACCATTAAGGGTAATCATGACAATTTATCTATCAGAGATGATTTCAACAATAACACACAACTGACCTATGATCTCTGAAATCTTCATGAAAAAAGTGGCAACTGTATCATATTTCATCATCTTGAGATTTTGAAGCTGGTGTCTCAAGGAAAGTGCTCTGTTGGTGTTGTTTCTCTCAAACAACTTATACAAGGCGTTGTACATCTACTTAGATGTGTTCAAATTGGAGATGTGAGGGATTAAATGGTCTCTCACATAATAGATGATGATCTTTTTGGCTTTTGCATCATTCTTCCTCCATTGAGATTTTTCTACATCATCAACTAATTATGGTAAAAATTCTTCAACGTACTTCATTAGGTCACTCTCTTCTAGAGTGATGAACAATCTATATTTCCAAGAAATGAAGTTGGTTGTTCCATCAAGCCTATCTTCCACCAAAATACGGTTCACCATGGTTGTTGGAAGAGTGTAGAAACTTTAACCTGAGTTGCAGTTGCAACGAAACTATGAATTGCAAGAAAGGTACGACAAACTATTGTAGAAGGTCAATTCATGTGCAATAGTCTTCTTTCAAGAACATTGCTTTGATACCATGTTGGAGTTTAATGTTGTTCAATTAAATTCAGTTTATTTACAAATTTACATGAACTGAAGCATAAACCATGAACAATAGCAACAATAATAACCAAGATCACAAGAAGAATAACCATGCAGATAGACACGAGTACAGTAGAAAATCGTAAGATAAAATGATTATAATCGATTGATATTTTATTACAATGATGAGAGTTTCATATATATAGAAGATATGGTGACCATCCATGAAAGGATGTGTCCATTGGATAATAAGTAACTACTTATTTATTAAGTATATTTATATGTTGTATTATAAATATCATGTCATATATATATATATATATATATATATATGGAATAATGTATTCTCGATGTTTTCCAAACATCAACACATTCTGCCTCCATTTCCTCCTTCAACCTTCCAACTCCCTCAAATCCTCCTTTAAGGCCGCCGAAGAAAAACCCTGAAGAGCCGCTTCAATATCTTTGAGATCCTAGATGTGCCTATGACTCTTATTCCTAGCCTTAAGATATTGTAGCTTGTTTGATCCTTTGAAGATTTGCCTCAAATTGAACACCTCTACCCGAGCCCTTGCATTGGCATCAAATGACATCCAATGGTCTTTAACAAGAGAGAAAAAACTCTCCTCCTTTAACCATTTTGAATTTAACTTAAAGTGACTAGGGTGCTTTCTAGGCCTTGTAGCTATTTCCATGAGGATTAGAGAGTGGTTAGATACTCCCCTAGTGCCCACCCATTTCATTATCTAGGGAAAAGCCTCCATCAAAACTTCTGAAACTAAGAAACAATCTAGCATTTTTTCTACTCGATCCTCACCAACCCATTTGTTCCTCCATGTTAGACACAACTTAATTGATGGTATATAAATCATTTTCATGCTTCTTATTAACTGATCAAAGAAATACGAAAAAGAGTCCTGCCTCTCTCTTGGGCCCCAAATATTCGCATTCCCCACGGAAAAATTTAAATCATCTCCCAAGATGAGCATTTCAATTTATATAAAATATTTCTAAGCTAAAGCCTCCTAGTAAGGGGATCGGTCCCAGTATGTAAATGTTTTGAACCTGCAAAACATAGATCTAGCTAGAAAATACTACACACATTTGCAAAGATAAATTGAGAAAGAAGAAGAAGGAGAGAAAGAATGGAAGAATTCTCATTAACCGTAATGAATAATGAATAATTTACACATGATATACTATGTATAACTCAATGAATTCACACTGGAGGAGAACCAATGCACCATACTGGTGGTATAGAGTGATATAGACACACACCAACAGTTACGAGAGTGAACTGCCACCTAGTCTACTCTCTCAGGTAGTTATGGGAATGAACTGCCACCTAGCTGAGTTAACTAGTCTTTAGTTAACTGACTGAACAAAGTGTAGTGAGGAGTAGATAAAAGAATCAAGGGTAATGCACTAGTCTGGTGACGATCCCAAGGAAAGTGCATATTAGCATGGTGATGATCCCAATGTTGCATGGTGACAAAACCAATGCAACATCTAGACTCAACTCAACTAGTCAAATTGAAGTGTCAACTGAAAGAGAATATTCTCCAGGGGGAAGATTCTCCCCTAAAATATAGGAGACTAGATAATGACTAATTATGACTAATAAACAAGGAAAAACCTTAGAAAAAATAAATCCTAGGTGTGTGTGAAGTAACTCCAACACCCCCCCTGAACATCACTATGGTGAAAATAAAGAATGGGTCCCAACAACGAGGCCATGTTAGGTACCCAAATACAAAAGATACACTGAAATAAAGTGAGGAAAGAGGGAAAACCTCATGGGAAACCCCCCCCCCTCAAGGTACAATGTATGTAAAAAGAAGAACTATAGTTTCTAGGCAACTGTGTCCTTCACTCCAAGATGACTTTGCAGAGAATGAAACTTCTGCTCAGTGAAGGTCTTTGTATCTGTTTTGCTAAAGGAAAAAACTATAGGCCGATGATCCCATCATGTACTAAGTACTGAATGTAGTGCATGTGGATCTCAATGTTCTTCATCCACTACCTCTAAAATGGATCTCTGCAGAACTTCAGAGTGATTTGGTTGCACACCAGATAACGATCGACCGATGAAAATGAATGAAAAACTTAGTGAGAAAATGCTGTAGCCACATAGACTAAATGGTTATGTTAACTACCCCTCTGTACTCTGCCTTGGCTGAATATAGAGAAATGGAAGCTTTCTTCTTGCTTGACCAACAGATAAACCCGGAACCAAGACTGAGTGAGTAACCACATGTGGACTTGCGATTAATGCTATCACCAACCCAGTCATAATCAGTAAACCCGATGAGATCTAATGTAGAGTCTGTTGCATAATGAATCCCAAAGGCGGTAGTTACCTATACGTATTTAAGCATACACTTTGTATCCTTCCAATGTAGCTCATGCGGCTTCTGCATGAACTTGGAAACTGCACCAACTGCATAGGATAGGTCTGTTCTGGAGTGTGTGAGATACACCAAGATCGCCACTAGCTTTCTTTATAGTGTGCTATCAACTAGTGGAGTCTCCCCTCCATCCTCAAGTTTGACTCCTATTAGGAAAGTAGTCAGAGCAGACTTGCAGTCTGTCATGTGAAATCTCTCAAGGAGATCTCCTACATACTTGGCCTGAGACAGTTTGTTGCCTGATGCATCTTGAATGATCTCGAGTCTAAGGAAGAAGTGTAGCGGACCCATGTCTGTCATCAAAAACCTGTCATGTATAACTTCTTGACTGCAACAATCGCTAAAGTCGAGCAACTGGTGATCAACAAATCATCAACATACAAAAATAAGAGTAGAAGTGAATCAACTGTCCTGAGGATGTAGACATTCAGGTATGATTTACAACGTACAAA
>SNQJ01S0008632.1:23780-33788 GCA_010110895.2 Picea sitchensis | reverse complement strand
CATCTATGCATTATCATCAAGGAAAATACATATTATATTACATCAATCATAAATCAATCAATCCTTTGACATCAATCAATCACTTGACATCAATCAATGGCATCAATCAATCAAACCATTAGCATCAATGACAACATGATCCAACAATCATCCTTAGGTGTTAGCTAGATCCAAAGAGCCAAAGGGTTCTTTATGAGACCATTTGGAAGGACTAGTAGTGATAACAGGATTTGTATGGGTAATAGGGATTACAATAGTAGAAGGAAGTGGGTACTGATGTCCACTAGGGTTCATCATTTGTGAAGTCACTAGATAATTTTCTTGAAATTATCAAAGGAGAGAGGGAATCACCCTCAATGGAGTCACCAGGTAAGCTTAAAGAATAGTTCTCTGGATAAAGGCTTACCGAAAAAATGTCGTTTAAGGAATATTGACTAAGTGTTCCCCAGCAACGGTGCCAAAATGTTATCGCACAAATTGTACTTTGATAGTAGAAAAGGTTAAAGGAGATCAAATTGGCATAACATGAGACTATCTTATCATTGTCACCTCAATAAGATGTCTCTTTCTATTTAGGATGGTAGGCTCAAGGGAGACATCTCTGGTGACCTCGGGGTTTGAGAAGGAAAAGTCAAAGTGGCTAGATAAAGATCGCATCTCACAAGTCACCATTCATTAGAAATTCTCTATTTATTAACCGATAAAATGATAATGTATCAAAGTGTACCTGCACAGAACAAAACAAAAAGAAACCAGATATATTTTCAAGTACATTTGTTGTTTATCACTTCATAAAACCATAGACTTTCTTGATAAAAGAAATTTGTTGAATATGATGAAGTAAACAAAAAATTAACAACAATATTTATAGGGAAATGATTCACATAATATACCTTGAAATAGATTCAAAATGACTAAGAATCATTAACCATTGAAATCATAATACTAGCATTTGTTAGAAGCAAACAAGACAATGTATAAATCAACCTTTTCAATTATTTTTATAAGTTTTTAATGCTGCATGTAATGGTCGTAGCTTACTTTAGTAACATCAACAATATAGTCAATAGGTTAGGCTATTATAGGGTTAGAAAGTGTTAGTAGGTTTCTCAAAGAATAGGTTTTGATGGTTGTTTTGATCAATTACTCAAAGGAGGACTTAGATGTAACAACCCTGGTTAAATAGTTGCATAGGGATTATTGAGTATAATTAATTAGATAATTAATTGTCCTAATATGGTTTTAGTTAAACAATGATTAGTATTAATAATATTAATTAATTATTTAATTATTAATTAATTGTTATAACTGTTGATTGATTAATTAATTAATTGATTTATTACTTAACACATTCAATTATTTAGGTAAAGTATTAAGGGGATTAATAACTTTAATTTAATCCTTATGAAACTTTACGTATGACAGGTTAAGGATAAGATAATAAAGGAGGGGATAAGGTAGTAAAGGAGGGGATAAGGTAATAATGGGGAGGATAAGGTAATTAATGGAGGGGATGAAAGTCGATGAAGGGGGAGATATGATAGGGAAGAGTCCGACGGGGAGACGATTATGAAAATTTTGGGGGGAGGAGCATTATTGGAGAGGAGGTCTATATTTCTGTGGCATATTTTCTATGGAATATTTTTCTGGTTTGAGCAATTTCGTTTTGGGGTTTTGGGTGAACCATTGCAGGGGGCACCAGGTTGCTGGGGGTTTTGGGAACGGGGGCCAGGATTCCTTACAGTATCTTGGAGCTAGGGTGCTGGATAGGCTGCTCCTAGTTGGCTGGGTGGTTAGTCGGTTTGGGTAGGGTTTGGTCAAAGCAGCAGGCTAGACAAAGCAGCAGAGAGGATGGACAACCAGATTAGTGGGAATTAGCATTAGTAAGAGGTATCTATATTCTGTTATGTAATTCATTAGATTGTTTTTCATTAATTAATTTATGTTGGTTATATGCTTATGCTGAAATAAATTACTTATTGTTTCTGCATAGAAGTAATCTTATTTGTTAAATTTTATGAGATTTAATAGGCTAACTAAATTAGGTCTCTACACATGGTATCAGATCTTCATTCACAATCTAGAGCCTTAAGGGCCTACCCACCTACCCACCTAACCACTCGTAAGAGGGAAAGTTTAGAATTGAAACTATTCAACACTAACCCAGAAATTTAAACAACCTCTAAGTGGCTATATTGAAACCCTTTTCCCTACAATCCTAAAAAATCCCTAAATAATCTGTATATGAATTTATATATATAAGACTAAATATAAATTTGGACCGAGGCGCAAGCTCCAGCCAACTTCCAAGAATAAAGTCTTGTTTTCTCCCTACTTGATGTGCCCGAGCTGCAGCCTGTGATGGAATTCCCCAATGGACAAAATGCATGATGACATAACTTGAGAATTATAATTTTTGAGCTTAGTCTGATGTTGTATATTTATAAGATCTAATTTCATGATTGGAAAAGCTAATCCTAGCAAGTTATTATTATGTTTAGTACTCTACAAGTGTCAAAAAATTGCAAATAAATTGTGAGTGTACAACAAGCATATTATGTTACAGAGATCCTTACCTTCTACATTTGGGACTCTTATCTTATATAAAGTTCAAAATAGATATGTAGGACTTAAAGTAAGTTTTATTAACGTTGGTATGAAAATAAGTTCATCAAATCTTCAGACCAATCATTAAGCATGTTTGGGATTCACCAGATTATGATAAACTGACATTTCTCAAACAAGCTTCAAATTTTCAATGCAAAAGGGACAAAGTTCAATGGAAAATTACAATGTGAGCCAAGATTGTGGCATAATATGACAAGTTGTGCTTCTGAGAATAAAGATAAAGGTTTCACCACCTAGACTCAACAAACAAGTGCATATGAAAGGAAGATAAAAACAAAATTCTGAGAAAGGAGAAACTGAGAAGACAATGAAATGCATGGCCCATATGACATGCTGTCAATAGCTGCCCAACCAAAAAAAAAAGGGAAATAGTTACTCAAATCAGTACATTATCCATAAAAGTATATAACACGTATAAGACAACCATTTAAAACCCAAGGAGAGATGTATACATAATTTGTTTCATACTTTCAAATATTTTCTTCAAGGGAAAATTACTTTACAATATATTAAAGATCAAACCAAAGCACCAACAACCCTATATTCAAATGTAGTATTATTCCACCAAACACTCATGTGGTAAGAGCATTTTGAGTTTTACCAAAGCAACGCACAGGCCGAGAATAAGAGCCAAGCGCACAAGCAGCAGTGGAAAGGCTGGGTTGCCAATGCGCCAGCGCCAGCACAAAGCCAACACAGCATGACAAAGCATTAGTAGAGGCCGCTCAACAGCTCAGAGCACCAAAGGCCATACCAAACGCCGAGTTGTAACAGAGGAGGCTCCTTTGTGCTTGGGTTCTCTGCCGCCAGAAGAGTTATGCAGAGTAGGAGGAGGAGAGGAAAGACGACTTTGCCAAGCTAGGGTTGGGAGTATAGGGTTTGGGTAAGGAGAACAAGGGTGGGGCACGTGGGCTTCATGCGTGCCCTCCCTTTGTTATTATTGTTTGCTTTTAAATTTATATATGTTTTTATTTTATTTTATTTATTTATTTTTTTCATTTAATTATTGATTATCGTGAATTATTTATATATACTATTTGTTTATTATTAAATAATTAAAGTGATTAATTGTGTATTTTTTTTTTATCATTAAAAAAATAACAATAATAAATTAATATAATTAAAAAAATAATAATAAATAATATATATATTAATAAATAAAGTTATATATAAAAAAAAAATTGAAATGTTTTGGAGTCTATGGGTTTAGAACCCATGACCACCCACCGCCTAAGCCCTAAGAAAAAACCAAACACCAACACGCCATGTATGTGCCTTGGAAAAAAAAAAACAATTAAATTAATTGGAAGGATTAATTAAATTAGTGATTAATTAATTAACACTAATAATAATATTAATCTTCTGGATTAAATTGAAAGTGTTGATTAAGGAGATTGAAACTTAGGTTAAATTTTAGTCTACATTATTAATTTTTAATAATTAATCAACATTAGGTTGGAAGTCACCTTAATTATTTGTAAGCGAAAAGTTTAAAGGACTTAGACTAGGACAAGCGGGAAGGAGGCGACATACACACTAGGAAAGTAAGCTAGAGGAATTGGTGAGTATGGCGCAAAGCTAGCATAGCTACCAGGTCAGGGAGTCGGTAGTTTTCTTAGGCGAAGAAATCAAGCTTAGATGCTTTATCCCTAACCTAGCCACTCCCCTAAAGAGAGTAACGTCTGTTTACAGACAAGTGAAGAAAAACTTACGCCTAACCTTGTTTTCTAGTTTAAGTTTCACAAATTTGAAACGTCCTTGAACTGACCCTGACAACTTTGTTTGATGTAGGTTAAATCATATAGGATGGTTAGGACTCGAGGGAATTGAGGCAGAGGAATATCATTGTAGGCACTGCCAACACCGCCAACGTTGCCACCACCATCACCCGAACTAGCTCTCATACTGTGCTCTTTGGAGGCCATAAATGAGACTTTAAAGGGGCGACAACCAATAGGGATTGAAGTGGAGCCCTCACTAGCTGGCATGGGTAATCCTGAAGTGTTAAAGGATTCATGGGGAGGACCTCCACCCGAAGACATCACTAGAGAACTGCAGAAGATTAAACTTCTGCAGTTTGTCGGGGGTCACGCCAGTGAATGCGCGAAAGCATGGTTGGAAGGCATGACAAGGTATTTTTCCTTAAGGGACTATGCATCCAACTCAAAGGTGAAGATAGCGATTTTTCATTTAAGAGACAACGCCTTGAACTGATGGGGAAACCTGGAGAGACAACTGCATCTTACCCTAGACACAGTATCTTGGGAACTTTTCAAGGAGAGGTTACGAAGGAAATATCTGCCAACTTACTATGAGGAACAACAGGTAGGAGAATTTAATGCTCTAGTACAGGGAAACAAGACCATAGAATAATATGAGATCATATTTATGGAATTATTCAAATATGTTTCGTATATGGATAATGACCAATGACAGAGGGAATGCTTTATCTATGGGTTGAACCCTAAGATAAGGGTTGTGGTGTGGATGTGAAAACCGTCTTCAGTAGTGGAAGCTGTGGAATATGCATGTTATGCAGAGGAACACATGAAATTAACTGGAGGTACGAGACCGACCTTTCCACATCGTCCTGGATTCGTAGGGAAGGCCCCTAGGACATTTCCTAGGGGAGGGGGCTCAAGGCCACCTCCATATGGTAACATAGTCACACCAAGGATAGTAGCTGCAGGGATTTCAATGGCAACGAGTGTAGCATCTCGTTCATCACCAATGACACAGGTAGGTCCACAACCATCTCAAGGAACAACTAGCAGGGGCAGGGGTTCCAGGGGAAGGAACTCATTTCAGAAATAGCCACAGAACAATGCGTAGGTTCGATCTCGTGTTACCTGTTGGGGATGTGGAGGACCTGTTGATGGGTGAAATTGACCGCTTGTCAACTAGAGGAGTGAATCCGGTCCAGGGTTATCTAATTAACCCAAGACGTTTGGATTAATTCACTCCGACAGTTTTAGTAGCTCCGTTGGCCAATCTAGGTCCTAAAGAAAGTAAAAATAACCAAAGGAAAAACAATAACCTAACAAATAAAAACTACTAAAATATACAAGTACAATTAACTATATATATATGTACAAATTATATATACAATAATTCTATTTATAATATATATATAATATATACAAACTACGAATTTTAATCTAAATCCGTGAAAATCGAATGTAAAGTGATTTTTTAAACAACAATAAAACTACTATCTAATCTTTTGATTTGTTTTCTAAGATGTTTATACTTAAGAAATCGAATATCAAACTGTCTAATTAAACAAAAGAAATAACAGATGGTAGAAAGTATTTTAACTACAGGAATCTTCTATATTTATTATACTAATGAAACCAAATAACAGGCTGACCTCTTATTGCATCCAATATCTATTCAATGTGTAGCATCCAACCACCTTATCTGATGAGGTAAACCTGCAACAGATCCTAAAATTGCTCCTAATAAATGTGAAGCAGTGATGATGGAGTTTTGAATTATAATAACAGAACACACAATAGATGCAGTCACAGTAATCTTATAATTTTACAAGCTGCCACAATAAGATAATTCTTCTTGTGAGAACTTGCGTATAAACGTTTGATCGAAATTAGAGATAAATCTCTTAATTCAAATTGAACGAATTATTACAATGTGTTATATCTGGGACATGAAAATATGGACAGTATATAATCTTTAATCATATCAATTGATAATAAACCACAATGACAAAAGAAATCATAATCTATTAACAAATTGAAATAAACATGACTTGAATAAAAACATCATACAGAAAAGCTAAAGTTGTGACATGTATTATATTCCATTCAAGTCTATAGTGAAACATCCATAGTCTTGCCCCAAGGTGAGATGATGCAATGTTTACAAAATAACATGCTTATATAGGTTCCAGGAAACAAAATTGTTTCTTGTTGATAATATCAAATCTGTTTCAAAAATATGGGGGATGCAACCTCCCTAATTTCACTAGATATCAAAACTATCAAGAGTCTAATTTTGTCTATCAAAATGGATAACAGATATGGCTGGGAGATCTTTAGAAGTGTCTCCTATCATCTTAGAAATCATGGACTCCTTAATCTTCCTGAAAATAAATGAAAATAAGAAGATTTCAGATATGTCTTCAATCATCAAATCAAACAATTCGAATTTACTTAACTAGCTACAGAATATTACGATTTTGTAGCTAGTTATAATAGCACATGCAATCTTATTCTATAAAAATAAAAGAAACTAATTATAATAATAAAGAAGTTTATCTAATCAAATCAAATATCCTACTTTAAAAACAACAAATGATTATGCTAACTAATTCATACCTTAAATCACAAACCGAATCATGTCAAGAAACCTTGGAATTTATGACAGTTGTAGCTGCCTCTACATTTTTGAAAATGACACATCCTGTAGTTTTTAGGTGTTTCTCCTTTGCTTGGGTTATGGACTCGATTCTGTTGTTCTCTTTTGTCAACATATCCACTTGGTCTTTTAAATACTTAAGTCGTGATTGTAGCAATGGAACATCGGTATAGTACCTGTCGATGCAAGATCGGCATACCTCACATTGCGATTGTAAAGAGTGTGTATGCACAACATTATGGGTCGGTGAATTCTCCATGTGAATGGTAGGCTTCTCATAGAGTTGAATGCCAAGAAATTCTGGGTCATCCTTTAGACAAGGAGGCAAGTTGTTAACATAGTCGTAGGGTCTGTTAGGATAAAATCTGTATGACATGGGGTCCTCTTCAGCCAGGAATTTTTCTATTTCTGAGTTTGAATCTTTGCTCACTTCAATCGTGTTGTTTGTGTCTACACAGGGTTTGATTTTATTTCGAACACTTCGTGAAATCAAACGACCAGCCCTTTTATTCTTGAAATTAACATCGACGTTACCCTTGTGCTTCTTCCCTTTCATAACAGTTTTAGTGCAACTCTTTGGGTCTGAGACCGGTCGATTGTCCTATTGGATAACATTAGGGTAGCTTGAGGGTTCATTATTAGGGGAAAAATCATAGGTCTGGAGCGGTGGGGAAGAGGCCATAGGGTTCACAAGGGTTTCCACGATAACCAGCTTATCAACCTATCCCAACTCATGGTCACCGAAACCATTTCGTATGATAAATGAATCCCAACAGTCATTTTGGGACTGTAACTGGTGCACAAGGATAATTTTAATGAGCCCATGGTGAAATAAACTTGAATCTGAACTCTGTTTCCTAAATTGTTTACCCATCTTATACAAACTTCTAAGCAGAAAGTAGGGCATATTCAACGAAAAACCAATGAAAATCATAAGCAAGCGCAGATGATATAGGAAAACTAATCTGAATCTTCTTTCACATGTAATGAATTGCTTCACAATAGCAAGTAGATCAGGCCACCTAGGTTTTAAGTATGAAACTGGCATGCCTCGATCACAATTGGTTATTTTTCATGAGGTGAACATCAAAGTCTAGGGGACCTCCTCAACTTTTGCATTCTTGAACCATTTATGCCCAACTGTTGGCAAACCCGTGGCTTGGCTTAAGAACTCTTTTGTTACTTCCAATTGCACATCACATATCTTTTATCTACAACCATCAAAAGTTAAGGCAAACTCTTGGGCGACTCGAAGATTGAAACCCTTAAATTTTTCGATGAATAAATGCCAACCATTCATTTCTAAATCCTCCCTAGCATTATCATATGATAGTAGGGTTTGGGTGCCATTTGGCTCGACCCTTACCATTGGATCCATGTTGAACGGACTAGTAATTAACATAGAATACACAGGTAGGGTTTGGTAGAATCCCACAGAGCCATGACCCCGACCCTTATCAATACTTGTTGTGATAATTGAAATGACGGGCAGGGTGTTAATCACTAGGTGTGTGAGCGACTTCATGAAGCCGGAGACCATGCAGAAGAGTAATGGCAGGTTGTAATTCATATGCCACCTTGGCATTGGGTACGTATTAGAATCAGATCACTTTGAAAACCATAGTACGTGCATTCATAGTTTAATTGCAAAGGTAAGTGCATCGAATAAAAATTGAATAATTCAAAGTTTCATGAATAAAAAATCCATCAATATCAATACAGAAAATTAAATATTAATGAATGGAGGTCTTGCACTTATGCAACCAAGGCATGCCTAGAACCAAAAGGGTCATAAACAAGGAGGACAACATGTTCATAGCAAAAATATGACAATTCTATAATAAACCACATGAGCAGTTTTCCTTTAATCAAAAATCAAAACAAAAATGTCAATTCCAGCCCCGAGTTTTCATGCTTACAATCATGATTTTTTTTTTTGAAAAGAAGATATGTAAAAGGCGACAAGTGACAAGTGTCATTTAGTGACAATGCTCATGATGAGTAATGAAAATTTAGAGACCCTGTGTAGGCAGCTTACAAACAATAGAAATTATATCATTACTGCCAACAATGGCGACACATTGGGAGAAGCAGTTATCTCTACCAAATGAATGAGATCAGATTAGGATAATCAGAAAAAACTTCATAATGAAAACAACTGAAAAATTGTTTGAGCATCTCAAAAAAATCATGACAGTGTCCAGTTTCAGACAAACGTTATTTAAAGATACGAAAACTAGTGATAAACCAAGCAAAAGAGAGTCGTGATATTAAGTTAAAATATCCAATACTATTGACAGGGCCACTGCTGCCAGCAGACGTCCATAACCTTGATAGGGATGTCAATTAA
The DNA here is from genome assembly GCA_010110895.2 of Picea sitchensis. NCBI lineage: Eukaryota > Viridiplantae > Streptophyta > Pinopsida > Pinales > Pinaceae > Picea > Picea sitchensis. The sequence continues at coordinate 24,433 of SNQJ01S0008632.1, read as the reverse complement.
CCCACTCTGATGTCTGTATCTTGTCAAGAAACTCCAGATCAGAAATGAAGGACTTTTAAGGCCTAAAAAAAAATGAGATCCATGCCTGAGAATTTTCGTTTACCTGACATTGCTTCGCTGCCAACATGCTTGTTCAGTACCTCGGCGAAGTTATTTTGGCAGCATGCATGCACTTACCCACTGCCAGCAGACCTGTTCAGTGACTCGACAGGTTTACAAACACTTCCCACAACTCTTTGAAAATTTATTGATGTTATAGTTTTATGAAATATTCAATAGAGAGGGGTGACACTGAAAATTCCATTTTTTAAGTCAAAATTTTTTTTTATGCTGTCCTTCATCGAGATCCAAAATGGTTTTTTTTTATAAAACTATCTTTCAAGAACAAGGAGCCATCGTTGAGTCATTCTCTTAAAGAATAGGGAAAGTGTAAAAAGACTTTTATAAATGGTCACGAATGCTCTCAATTATAGGTTAAAACTGAAAAAATGCTTTTCGAAACAAAAGTCATCTTTAACAAGGCGACGATTTTCAGAAAAAATACAATAATCGATGTTTTTATAGCTTACAACAGTTGTTCTCGAGGGGAAAAATTTATGTTCTCCTCATCTGAGCTAGCCTGTGATGCAAGCATGTGAGTTTCAAAAAGAAAT
>SNQJ01S0008631.1:75030-96876 GCA_010110895.2 Picea sitchensis | reverse complement strand
AAGTAAGGGGAGGAACAAGAAGAGGAGAGAACCAGAAGCATGCTAAGGTTTTCTCTTTGAGTTTGTGTTGAGATAATTCGGTTTTCATTCATTCATATATTCATCATAGCCTAATTATCTTTTATGATAGCAGGGTCTTATTGTAGACAGCAATATTCAGTGCTGAATCAAATCATTCAGACCCTTGTTCTTCAGAGGTGTTGATCTATCTTTGATAGTCTATGTAGACTTGTATGGTTGTGAATTATTTTTCATGACTGACAAAGACTATTGTGCAGAGTCGAGTGCGCAGAAATCTATGGCAAGTTGATCCATCTTTTAGAGTTTAGTTTTGGTTTTCCGTCAAAGGTCCTTTTGTATGTTCCATCGGGGATGTCTAAGTTTGACTTTGGTCCAAGATTTATGTATGAGATTTTGTAAAGAAAATGACTCTTTGGTGAATTGGAATGAAATAAAGGATTTATTTATGTCTCAATTGTCTTGATTATCGTCTTGGTGTCTTCACTTATAATCTTACATTTATTTCAGCAACTGATTTGTTTAGGAAAATATATAAAAAGTGAATTTCCAGCAAGCTTTTTGTTGATAAAAGACTAGCCTAAGCACTTGTAATTAATACTTGTGAGTTAGGATATATATTTTGTTGGCTATAAATATAGGGTGATTTTCCCGTCTACTTTACTTTAGCCAAGTAAAGTCTGAAAATGCTTGAGTAAGATCAATTCATATCTTTTCCTCAACATTTATTTGGCGACCATACTGGGGAGATCTTCAATATCTCTCTGGTTAAATTTTATACTCGATTTTCATCGATACATCTTTCTTTTTTTTATTTTGATTTTTTGATTGTTTTGATTTTAATGACTGTTCTTGTTGCAAGGCAGCCCAATCTTGAGCCTGGTCTCCAAGACCAAACCAGCATTTCTTTAAACCTGTTTCATACTATTTTAGACACTGCTAGGACCCATGATGAGCTTAATCGTTCTTGGGCAGCAATTGAACAAGATATTAGTATGCAAGAACAATTAGAAGATAGATGTAGGCAGCCTAGAAATCAGCAGTAACCTTTTGTCTCTTCAGTTTCGGCCATTCTTTCATGTCCTTTGATTCTCGTGCTTTGAGAAGAAGAAGAGGCTTGTCACCCAAAATCAGTCATATTGATGAGATAGGAAGGAGAAACATTGTGTTATCTACCCAGCAAAGTGCTCTAAGGAGAACTTTATCTGATTCCTCCAGCTCGTCTTTCTTTCCCTCATCTATCATCCACAAGATGGCATCTAGTGGTGGCTCTGGTGGCACAGGAAGTGCCCCATCTTCCCAATATTCATCATCATCAGTCATTGGTAGCTTGTACAGCCACCATATCCGTGTCCAATCTACTATGAACCCCACCAAATTCATCAAGAAGTATGGACTTTTTCAATTCGAAGAAGACAGCACAACTACACCATGGCATGTGTCCTCTCTTCTTAACCTAGCTCCTACTACTCGCCCACTTCCAAAGTTTAAAGAGAATGTTCCTAATTTTTAAGGAAATAACACTGTCATTACCAATGAACACCTAGTGGCATTTTCTAATGCTTGTCATAAAATAGGGGCCAATGACAACGATACTTGCATGCACCTATTCATCAATTCCTTGGAAGGGAAGGCTACGACCGATTTTTTCGACCTTCCTCCTAAGATCTTGTCTACCTGGGAGGAATTAATCTATTGGTTTAGATCCACTTATGGGCAATCCAAAAGCCATGCTAAGAAGTTAAAGGAGTACAATAACGTCACTTAAAAAGATGGTGAGACCATCAGGTCTTTCAACTTGTATTTCACCAAGTTGGAGAATCAAATCCCCGAACTTATCCGCCCTCAGAACCAAGCCGCCTTAATGCATTACTATAATGCATTGCCTTCTCCTTATCGTCATAGGCTTGAAGAAAAGGCCATTGATAATCTCAGTTCTGCTCTCCACACTTGTTCAGAGTACGAATAACAGCTTGAACGAACCGGTCTACCCAAGGGAGAATCAGTTAGATAGACAAATGTGTTCGCTCTCTTACAGATAGTACAAGATACGAACAATCGTATGATAACATTTGAGCGGAAGGGTACTTTCTCCCCTCTCACCCCTAGAGATTCGTCCTCTTCTGCCCCTGCTTTTAGGATTCCAGTTGAAAATAATTTTCAATCCAAAGCTATCCTGCCTAGGAGTTGGTGTAACTTTTGTGAGGAACACCATGAAGAAACCACATGTGAGTTAAGGAAGAGTGTCAGAGACAAGATATTTGGTAAAAGACCAGAAGCCACTATCGATGTCCTATATTTTACCGAGCCAGAAGATGTCATGGTCATCAATACCAGGAACAAAGCCTATGCCCCAAAAGGCAAGTTTGACCCTCCTCGCAGTTCTTCTAACCCGAGATCATCCTCAACCATTGTTGTGCCCCAGGTTCCTAAAAATCCTGAGAGTCAAGTAATCACTCCTCCTCCTCCTTCCAAATAAAATATCTTGAATCAATTGTCTAACATCAAAGAATATGCAACCCTCTTACACATGGTTGTCGTCCATGAACAACAGATGCATCTGAAACAATTCATGGAAGGAAAGGCTTCTGTTGTGGCCAATCCTTCTGAAGAGGTAAGCGAAGAGGATTCTTCTGTAAATAAAGTAGGTGTACATAACTTCAGATACCATGTAAAAAAACCCCATTTTTATACTTTTGTAAAGATCATGGATAAAATTGCCCATTGTTGCCTCATTGATGGTGGTTCAAACCCAAGTGTTATGTTGAATATTATTATGGAAGAGCTAGGCTTATCTTGTACAAATGAAAACGCTCGAAGCATGCTTTCTTATAATAGTCTACAAAAAACAACCATAGGTGAGATTAAATATGTAACCTTGGTTTTATGCGCTCAACCTGAGATAAGAACAACCCTCAGCATTCAGGTTATTGATATGCCTGTAAGCAATTATTCAATTATCTTGGGAAGAGATTGGCAAGCCCTAATAGGTGGATACCTCTTGCTCGATGGGACACATTTATCTGTTCCTCGGAATGGTAAGAATATCATAGTCCTTAGAGAAGGAAGAATTTCACCCTACATAGTGAGTGTTCCGCAATCTAGCATAAACTATATCGAAGAAGATGTAGGAGTATATTCCATCTTTGTTGAACAGGATAATGTTCCTCTGGAAAGAATTGATTCAGATGATGAATTATGGCGTATGCACTTCGATATTTCATGCTCTAACAAAGGTAACAGGGCTGGTATTATATTGGTCTCCCCTACAAGAAAAATTCATAATCTATCATACATGTTGGAGTTTGCTTGCGCAAACAATGCCGCTAAATTTGAAGCTTTGTTGTTAGGCATTGAGAACGCCCTTAATCTTGGTTGTGGTCACCTTTCAGTTTTTGGAAATTCTGAGCTTGTTGTGAACCTGATATGTAAGGCATGCTCTCCTAGTGACAAGCTGATGGAACAATACTCCCAAACTGTTTGGGCACTTGTCTCGAACCTTCTATCTTTTAACATTACCCATGTTAGGAAGGAGTTGAATTCAATAGTTGGTCGATTAGTTGTCTTTGCAACTTCTCCTACTCAACAACTCTTGCCTCACTGGCCTGATTTCACTTTCTAATCTTAGCATCGTCCATATTTTCCTGACCATGTTGGATATTGGAAGGCCCTCCCTGATGATGAGATCATTTGTGCTATCATCCAAGGTGAACCTCTTAAGCCTGAGGAAACTATATCCATGGAAAATAATAAGATTCAAGAGGGCTTGACTCCTCTTGAGGGTTCATTTTTTTTTAGTGTTGGAGGCAATAAAGAAAAGGAAGAGGAGTTACAACTAAAGGTGGTTGAATCCATCTCCATGAAAATTAGGACACTTGGATCCTCACCAAACGTTAAAATAAATGTCCAAGGTTTGGATAAAGAAGGAATGAAGCCTGCTAAATTACTTGGTGGATTTCAAAAGGTTTTTGCTTGGTGTAATATGGATCTTCATGGTATTTATCCAGGTCTTGTTCAGCATACTATGAGATCAACTAGGCAAAAAAAAAGACTTGTTAACTCTGCACTAAAAGCAACCTTTCATAGGAAGCCGAGGAATTTCTCAAGGACTGAAATGTTTTTTTTAGTCCACCCTAGTTGGGTTTCCAAATGGGAACCTGCTTCGAAGACCATTGATAATATTATAACCTGCATTAGTCTTCGAACGTTCGGACAAGAAATTATGAGAAATCCTTCCCCCCCTCTCAACAAGAAAATGCTTCTACAACAGGTTCTAGAGTTACACTTGGAGCCCTTACTTGACAGTTTGTTTGGTTACAATAAAATCGAGGTAGAAGGGGAAAATATTCAAAAAACCACTTGTATTACTAATTGCGATACTATGTCTTACAACTACCTGCCTTCTGGCTTATTTGATACAAGTATTGCCTTAAAAGGGCCTATACACACAACTTTCGATGAATTGGTCAGTCTCCATGTTTATCTTGATGATTTAATTGTATGCGTCCAAAGGTTGATAGTTACGTCAAAATTTCAAGTGTTGGGTCATTTCCATATTACTTTTGTCTTGGACACTAACTCGGAAATTTTAAAGAAATTACAGAGACGATGGTTTTCTCACAGCACTAACAGTCCTCGCTTGAAGTATTGCGAGGGACCAGCGTGAAAGGTTTTTTTTTGTTGATTGGATTTTTCTGTATACTAGTAGCTTAGATTTGCTTTCGGTATTGTGTTTTGTTTTTTTTCTGCCTTACAACACTTTAATTTCTTCTTTCTAAGTTGAGTTTTATTTTCTTGCTGCGTTTTATTTCTGTCTTTTACTGCTGCTATTTTAATTTATGCATTATTACTTCTGTTGCAATTTTTGACTTTATCATCTTTTGAGTGTTTAGTCAAGATAGAATGTTGGATCAATTCTACCACAGTGACACCCCTGCAAAAGCATTGTTAGTCAATATAAATCAAGCTTACACAGCTATTATGATATATCCTCTGAAGGACCTTTGAATTTGTTACATATTTTTGTTGTTGTCTTACAAGGAATTGGTTGTTTCCCGCTTCTTCTTGCATGTTCTTCATCCATTGAGATCTTAAGACCAAAACTATGAGTTTTCCTCTTTCAATTCAAGAGCATATTACAGTCAAATGATTATGCATATAGTGGTAAAATCCCTCATACTTAACAATTTTCATGAGTTATTCCCAAATTCCCGGTCATCTTTCCATTAAATCCGCTCACTTCCCCATGTTGTACAATCATTAGAGTTACGTATCCTTGAGATTACTATTCTTGATCTGTGAAAACATGAGTTGTGAGTTCTAATCTGTTAAAAACAAATTTCCCTGTGGAGTCAACATGGTTTCGCCCGAAAAGTGTTGCTTAAGCCTATTATATTAAAACTAATAATACTAGTAGGTGGGACCCCCTTGAACTATTAAAGAGCAGATCTGTGCATTTTTTTATGTTGAGACGATGTGCGACACGTGGTTGATGAAGATCTTTTGTTATTAGTTATAAAATGAGCTTATGAAAGGTTGGTTGCTTACGCTACTATGGCATATGCTATTCATTAATGTCATTTTGGTTTGTTCTTATTACACCTGCATAACAAATATGTTCGTGAAAATTGTAGAAAGGAAGTTTTGAGAAAGAGCAAAGTATTATATCTGATGCAAAAGAGACCTAGTTCTGCAATATTACATGCATGAAAATATTGGTTGGTAATTAATTCCTAGCTAACAAGAAAATAGCTATGAAATTGTGTTTTAATTACACGATTTATATGCATGTGGTTGAAAAGTTGGTGGCACATTTTGGCAAAGTGATAATGCAAACAGTTATAAAATGGTTAATGGAATTAGGTGGCCAATATATATATGATATGGAACGTTAGTGGTATACTTTGGCAAGGTCAAAATGTTAATGGTTATGCGAATCGTTACATGGAATTTGGATTATGATATGGCTTAAGTTAGAAAGGTGGCATGGTTTAGTGGTTTTGAATGTGTTGATATTCTCGATGCATGGTTGATTAATGGTGTTAATAGAGGGATCGTTGGCATGTACTGTTGAGTAAATGAGATGTGGGTGGAGGTGATGTGCATTTACTACACGTCACCTTTACCCTTCTCGTTGGCCGCCACCCTAGTCGAACTATTGTTTGATCTTGTTGTTGTGTTCGCACTCCGGATTTTTGGCAAGGTGAAACCGCTCGGCCACTTCCCATCTTAAGGATTTCGATTAACAGGTATGTCTCTTTTGGCCATTCTTGACTTCACTCTGGTTATGAAATAATTTTGGCTCAGTTGTGTGGGTTTGTGTTTGTCCTGAGTGCTGCAACTATGTGAAATTTTGGTTTTAAATGGAAAATGGATGGTTCTTCCGTAATAGTTTTAAGTTCATCAAAGTTGTTAGTCTTCCTGGGTGATAGTTCTTTGTTACCACTGTGTTTTGGTTGAAGGGTTTTGTTAAATCATGGTTGGATGGTTGCCTTCACAATTCTGAGGTTTAATTAGAGCCATGTCTTCCTTTTTCGATCCTGTCAAGGAACTATCCCCTGTTCGCAAGTGAATCATAGTTCCCCTTGTGCATACACCTTTAGCCTCGAAGTTTCACTGCAGTTAGTTATGTTCCTCCTGTGAAGGCTATTGTGCAAACCCTTAACCCTATAGACTAGAGTTGCATAGGGAGACTATCAAGTTTGCCAAGTTGTTCCTGGTTATTGTGGTCTATTACTTTGAATATGGGCTCACCCATTAGTTGTATAGCAATCGTGTTGGTATGGTTTTTGTCATTGCCTCTGTGATAATAGCATGAACCTTACATTTCCATTGCACTTCTAAAGTTCACAGTCACTCGCCTGATGTCAAAGAACTCGGTTGTTTTTAATGGAAGGGCCTTTGCCCGTTTCGATTTGATGTGTGGGTATACATAGCTACCATGGCTTGTTCGGTCGATGGATTTTTTTTTTACCACAGTGGCGAATGGTTGGTTGATGTATAGTCACTAGTATTTCACTTATGGCGATTTGGTCGATGGATGGCATTGGTCACGAATTCTTAGGGTTGCTCACACAAGTCGCGTTTGTGTATGGTGTTTTGCAAATGAAACATTGGGCATGATAACTATGTTTCCCCCTGGGGTTGAATGATAATCAACTGGATAAGTATAGAAGGCATATCCACAGCATCCTCGTGTTGTTCGTTGAATAGGCCTGGTTGAATAGGAACGGATTTGATTGAATCACGATGTCACTTAAACAAACCAACCACTTATTTATGCGCACAGCCCCGGCATGATATGTTGAGTTATTGGCACGACTATGTGTTTGTTGTGACAAGTGGAAATGTTGTATTGTGGAGTTTGGTTGGTTGCGCTCTGTGTGTAGTATGGATAGTTTTTTTTATACTCAATGATACCCTCAGAGTTTTTTTTAAGCATGTTATTTATTGAAATTGACCATTGTTGATGACAGTCGTGTCAGGTATTTGGATCGGCTTTTAAGTTGCATTGAGATGTTTTATTTTATAGTGGCACGATTATAATGCCTTGGACATTTACTCTTGCATAGTCTATGTATAAATGATGATTGTTGGTTGTATATTCAATTGTCATTTCAGGCGTGGCATGTGAAGTTTTGATTATTTTGATCTTTCTACTGCTTATATATATGGGAACAAATATCGTTACAGATCTTGATTGGCTCTATTACAGAAATAGTGATTTCATTAAACGCTACTTTTAAATATATATGTGGATTGGGGAAATGTATGGCAGTGGTGGTTGTTAATCATTATGGATTGGGAATAAGTGATGTTGTTGACTGTTATAAAATGAAGAGTGTGCGAATAAAGGGAACAGGACCTCTTACAAATTGTGTGAAATACTTATGTTTTGTAAATGGCACTGTGTTGGATATTAATGGACAATGAAATTAGGCAAATACACAGGAATTATGACTCAGTCATCTGATTGTTGGTTGATGCATATTTTTCTTACTGCAAAATATGTTATGGATTTCTTGATTAATCTCATGAACGGTAAACATTTTTCCCCTCTCATTATCTCATTTCCGCTAATTACAACCCCCTCACATATCCCATATACATTTTGTTCACTCCATGTTCTGATATTGATTACAGCCAAGAGAAATTTTGTGTTAAGTGGATGAAGTGGCAGTGTCTTAAGTGGATTGCAGTAAGGTTTATTGGGTTGATTTACAATTGATTGTTGTTGTCATTGAGCAATGAAAATTTATTCTCCCCTTTCATTATATCATCTTTTCACGAAATGGAAACCCCTCACATATCCCAGAACACTATTTCACCCCCCTACTCATTGATTAACGTTAGAACAATTTTTATGGATTGGATTGCATGAGCCCGATACATTCTGAGCCAAATCTATTTCGTATTTTTAAGGAGTTGTCATGCATGGTTATTTAAAATACTATTTGATAATCGTTAACATATGCAGGATGATTTTTTTNCCCATCTATGTATGGTATTTTTCAAATGAAACATGAGTCATGATAACTATGGGTTCCCTGGGGCCGAATGATAATTGAACTGGATAACTTTAGAAGGCATATCCATAACGTCCTTGTCTTGTCGGTTGGATAAGCCTGAGTATGCATGGATTAATTGAATCATGGTGTGACTTAAATGAACCAACCACATATTAATGAGAATAGTCTCAAAATGATATGTTAGGTTATTTTCATGAATGTGTGTTTCTTGCAATAAGTGGAAATGTCTCATTGTGGAGTTTGGTCAATTGCCCTTTGTGTGTAGTATGGATAGGTTTTTATATACTCAGCGATACCCTCAGATTTTTAAGCATGTTATTTATTGAAATTGACCACTGTTGATGATAGTTGCATTGGATATTTGGCTCGGATTTTAATTCACATTGAGTTGTTTTATTTACAGTGGTATGGTTATGTTGCCTTGGAAATTTACTCCTGCATAGCCTATGTCTAAATGGTGGTTGTTGGTTGTATAGTCAATTGTTTTTTAAGGCATGGCATGTGAAGTTTTGATTATTTTGATATTTATACTACAGATATATATATGGGAACGAATATCATTACAGATCTTGATTGGCTCTATTATAGAAATAGTGAATTCATTATTATTTTGGAAACACTACTTTTAAATATAGATGTGGATTGGGGAAATGTATGGAAGTGGTGGATTTTAATGATTACAGATTTGAAATGAGTGTTGTTGTTGAATGTTATAAAATGAAGAATGTGTGAATAAAGAGAAAAAAACCTCTTAAAAATTGTGTGAATTACTTCTGTTTTGTAATGGCACTATCTCAAATATTAATGGACAATGAAATTAGGCAAATACATAGGAATTATGACTCAGTCATCTGATTGTTGGTTGATGCATATTTTTCTTACTGCAAAGTATGTTATGGATTAATTGATTAATATCATGAACATTAAACGTTTTTTCCCCTCTCATTATCTCATTTTCCACTAATTACAACCCACTCACATATCCCATATTCATTTTGTTCATTCCCTGTTCTAATATTGATTATAGCCAAGATAATTTTTGTGTTAAATGGATGAAGTGGTAGTATCTTGAGTGGATTGCAATAAGTTTTATTGGGTTGATTTAAAGTTGATTTTTGTTGTCATTAAGCAGTGGAAATTTCTTCTCCCCATTCATTATATCATATTTTCGCTCAATACAAACCCCTCACATATCCCAGAACATTGTTTCACCCCCCCGTCTACTTTACTTTAGCCAAGTAAAGTATGAAAATGCATGAGTAAGATAAATTCATATATTTTACTCAACAATGAGGAATTAATTGCAACAAGAGCATGATGATTACCTTTCTTAGGCGCATAGTCTTCTTCCTTCTTCTTCTTGTCTCCTTCAGGAATGAAGTCTCCAAGGTTATTCTTTTGAAGTACCTTTGTCATAAGATCGATCTGCGTCTTCATGCATATGGATTCTTCATGATTCAGTTTATTGCAATATGTGCACTTCTTTCCCTTCTTCTTCTTCCCTTTGGAATTTGAATAATATTTGGAACCTAAAGAATCCTTGAAGGGTTTGGAATATCCCTCCTTCTTTGATTCTGGATGTAATAGCTCCTTTTGTTTCTGCTTCGATTTCTGATTGGATGAACATTTTCCATCATGCATGGCGAGTGAATGTGCTTTGGGATATTTCATGAGGCCCATTTGTATGAGTTTTGTCTGCTATTGTGTGAGAGACTCAATGAAATGAGCCATCGTAGGTATTTTCCAATTTGTGCCCAAAAGACATCTGCTATAATGGAAATCAGAGACATATACAACATATTATGGTCCTAGCATGGCCAAGATTGTTAGAATAAGTTGTTATCTTTTGTAGACTTGTTGATACCACATTCACCCAAGATCAATAACAAAGACTTAAATTTAGTAAATAAATATTCGATATTATCAAAACGTTTAGGGTCTAAGGTATTCAAATCTACCTGGAGAATATGACCTCGCATCTCATCCTGCTTTCCAAAGAGTCCTTCCAAGGTGGTCCAGATCTCATTTGGAGTCTTGCATGCAGAAACATGAAAGCATAGATCAGTGGAGATTAACTCAAGAAGTAATCACGTGGCCTCATCCTTACGGTTCACCCATCTGGTCTTCTCAAGCACTGATGTAGGTTATGTTTCCGTTGCCATCGTCAAATTATACAGTTCTTTTTTTTGAGTTGGAATGCGGCCTTCAAATTCCATTCAAAATAGTAGTACAGAGCCAGGATTATCACCAGACTTGATTGAAGAAGTTTCTTCATCTCCATCCCTGCTATAGATTTTGAAAAGTTCCTAAAACCCCAGATCGTGGATTCTGAGATATGATTGGCAGTTCTATGACAACTATTGATATGGTAAAACAACTATATATCCTAAAATATGATGTGGGTTTTGGATATTTTTTGTGAGCATGAGAATCCCTATGTTATATGTCTCTAGTAAAAATTTCATCCCAACCCAGATCACGGATTTCAAGATATCACAATTTTACTGCAGAAAACCAATTTTTGGAGGGCTGCTAAATCGCGCACCCTAGAGAAGGGTAAAGTGCAACGATGCTAAATCATCGCACCTTAGAGAAGGGTAAAGTGCGACGATGATAAATCTCCACACCCTTAGTGAAGGATACAGTGTGACGATTGTGAAAAAATGAATCGTCGCACCCCATATGAATAACACAGTGCAACGACATCGCACCTTGGCCATGTATAGCCTACGACTGTCACACCCTTCAACAGGATAGGTTGTGACGATTCTAATCATTGCACCTTTAGATAGATATGACGATGGTAGAAACTAGGTTTTCTCAAAGGCTCTTTCACTCTTCTATGGCTTGTCTGAGTTGCTCCAAGCAACTTGGCTCTGATACCATGTCAGTGTTTCATGGAAACCTGCACAGGAGACCTAGCTAAAGCATACACAAACAAAGGTTATCAAGAAAAGGAAGAGAGATACACAATGAAGAATGAGAATCAATGTATATTATGATCTATCAATGAGTGAGTGATATTCACTCATATAGGCAATTCCATCCTATAATTAGGAATGCATGCATAATAGTGATGGTCTAAGATTAGAAAGTTTAAAATTGAACTAGTTAGTTAACTCCCAATGAACTAGTGTTACTCCCACTAAACTAGTGTGCCGAAAATAGAATTTTCTCCAACAAAATTGACATATAAGTTAGGTTTTCCCACATTTTATTGTGCATTATTAGTTTCTTGATTCATTTTTCCTTATGATTGATCCCACTGAATTGTGACATAAATCCTTCTTCATCATTTAAAAATAATCATAATTCACTTGGTAGAGCCTACTTGTCATGGGTTCCCTAGTTAGAACCATTGTGGAAATTTTGTTACCCATGTTGAAGTTTTTCGTAAGCTCAGGAGTCCTATTTTAGTCCCTCCATGACTTTTCATTGAAGCCGCATGACTTATTCTTGACATGTTACTTTTTATTACCCACAGGACTCCCATTTTTTCATTTCAAGTTGTACTACTACATTGCATACCACTACTTGCATTTTTCAACATAATTCCATCCTTAGTTTTCTATTTGTTTCTCACTGCATGTGCACTCTCTTCATTTTCTTTCTTTTTCATTTTTTTCCTATGCACCTCGGAACCTTATCCCTAGAGGAAGCATTGTGAAGAGTTTCCATATAATACATGTCCCCCTTGCATTATGCATGGGTGTATTCCATGTTCTTGGAACTAGATTTCTTTCCCTGCAAAACTTATTTCCTCCACTATATTTTAGCATTATTTTATTCCTTTTTAGGATTTATTAATATGAAAAAGACACAAAAAAATCAAATATCATAAAAAAAAGAGAGAGGTGGGGGGGGAGAATAAAGATCTTTCTTTTGTCAATAACTATCCTAAGTCATGTCTCCCTTGAAAAAAGAACCAATTTTTGAGTTGTCCTCTCAACAAGTTGGGTTTTAGTTCTAAAGTTTGGATGAAACCCTAAAACCTGCATAGAGAACCTAGCTAGAGAAATTCACACAAATCTTGCAAAATAAGCAGAGAGAGAGAGAGAAGAAAGAATAAGAGAAAATAATGAATGAATTATATTACATTGAATGGTAGAATGAATAATACATCTAATATATCGATCAATGGATAAGTGAATGAATCATAGTTGGTTGCATGGCTAAGTGAATGTGCCATAGTAATGATCTAGAGAGATATAGATACTCACTTACACAAATTGAAGTTATCTGCTACCTTATCCTAGTTGATTGTCCATGCAAGAATTAGTTAACTGAGTCACACATGTGGAGTTGAGAGAAATTCATTCATGCTCAAGATATGTTCTCTCATGGGCACATGCAAGTGATATATTCTCTCCTAGTGAGAAAACTGAGGTGAACTTGCAATTGTTGGTGTTAAAACCTAGGTTTCCATGCATGAGTTTCCTCCATTGGTCTAATTGAAGTCTAACTAATTCAAAACTGAAGAGGAGAGGAACTCCTATTTTTTATGAGACTCCCTATTTTGTAGGGAATATTCTTAGGAGGGAATATTCTCCAAAGAGAATATTCTCATATACCTCGACATTGGACTAGAAAAACTTAGGAAAAATGATTACTAGGCGGGTTTTTAATATATCGAACACCCCCCCTGAACACTACTAAGGTGTAAATGAGAATGGGTCCTAGAGAAAATGTTATGTTAGGTACCTATTTTACAATTCATCGAATTAATGAACACTAGAAAAAGAGGAAAGAGGGAAAACCTAATGAGAAACCCCCCCCCCTCAAATTACAATGCATAAAAATGAAGAAAGAAAGACAATTGATAAGTAGTTGTGTAGATAAGTTTATTCTCAGTGAATATGTTTTTGAATATGTAGATGTATGTATGGATATGATGAAGTAGATGCACTAGTGATATGTCCATATATATCCACTTTCTCTTATTGGAAAGAAGAAGATCCAAATCCCCTTCATTCATGGTAGTTTTCCAATATGGATTCCCTTCATCCCCTACATAGGATGGATGTTTGGATGCCAAAAAAATATATCAATGCATGGGAATGATTGATTCTGTGACTGTGATCACATGAGGTGGATCCTGAAAATGGGATCTCGTCCTCCTAAGATCTGCAAGATAATCAACTGTCGGTAGGATGGACCATGCCCACTTTGGTACCTAATGATGAGATGCATGCATGGGGCATGCAAAAGTCTCGACATGTGGCTCCTGATATGCATGCATGGTGCATGAAAATGTTTCTACATGTGGCTCTTGATATGCATACATGGAGCATGTAGAAGTCTCTGCAAATTGGGAAGCTTGTTCTTCTAGTGGATTTTTTGTTGGATTTGTTTTTTTAATATCTTGCATGCATTATTCACGATATTCCTTATTCCAAAATAGGACCTCAAATTTGGTCCATAATTGATCTAGAGTTGAGATTGATTAAATAATATACTGAATTTTAGGAGAAAGAGACGTGCAAATAGGTACGAAATCCATATCTTATCTATTGAGAAAATCAATTTTCTCATCAACAGAATTAGGATCTACTTTTGTTTCCATGGTTATTCGATATAATCCTCTATATCTTAGACAATAGAATCTTTGGCTTCCACTCAAAATAATTCTTGGCATGTTTATAGGAAGAGTGTGCTTGTCATTAATGGAAAGAACAACAATGACGATGACATATAGACAGTAATGATGGAAAATAGGAAAACGACGATGATAGCATCAAGAATTGTTGTCTACAAGATCAAGAGGAAAAACACGGGACTTCTAGGAGTGCAGTAGAAAGGCGCTTGCGGTCCAAAGGATTGAAACCCTTTGATAATCTAAACGAAGTCAAAATCTCAGAAGAGATAGCGGATTTACCATTACATTGGCGAGAAAGATCAGAAGGGAAAATGATTTCCAAAAGTGAAAACGAGGTCCAAGAGATAGACTCGTAGGAGGAACAAAGTTCAAAGCCTTTGAATACTTAGAAAATATTCTAATTCGAAATAAATTGTAAGCTCAAGAGGAGGAGCGACAGTTGTCGTCGAATCAAGAACTGTGAAGATCTGGACCATTGGATCGATGAAATTTGTGGGTTGTCAATCGGATGAGAGTAGAGAATAGTGAATCAGGAAATGAAAGAAAGGAAGTGCTAAATTTTAACATCGTGAAGTGAAAAGTCCCAAAGTTCGAAGGAATCCTAGTCATCCATTGAGGCAGGACATGTGGTTAGAGATCAACATTACGTTGATTTGCAAATCGAGAAATCAGAGATAGGAGAATCGGAAATCGTGATGTCTGAGTTCACGAAGGTGATCATAGCTATTGATCAAGAAAGGTCATGGATCATTGACTGACACGACAAATTTCAGTGTTCAGGAGTTTAGACCTCGAAGAAGGGAAGTTCTCTAACTTCTGACATCGCGAGTCACGAAGTCTTGAAGTACAAAGAGGATATCTGGACCGTTGGATCACTGAGGGTATTTGACCATTGATCTTGCACGATGTACTTCAGAGTTTGAGAGTTGAGAGAATAGGGGTATCTCACAACAAAATATCCGAAGAATGAAGTTTCAAAGAACTTTATTGATTAGCATGTGGGCACAACCAGTGGTAACATAAGAGGAGAATAGGGGAAGGATCTAGTGTCTCTAGGCTCTACCTCAGAGTTTCAAGAGTTTGGATATTCGAGGTGACTTGCAGCAGAATATCCAATGCACGAAGTCATGAAGCACCTTTTGGATAGGCGTCTAATCACAGTTCATGGTCACGTGAAAGGAAGGGGCTTAGCCAAAAAATCTAGGGCCCACTGTGTAGTTTTCTTAGGAAGGGAAAAGGTGCCAAAGGGATGAGTGCATTGACGTTCTCTCTGTAATTGCTAGAACATATTGATGGTATCTTCCAGAGAATTTGAAGAGCTTCAGGGTGATATCCACAAGAGACGAAGAGTCTCGAGACAACTTCCAGTGGAATGAAGACTCATCATAGAGACACTTGACAGATGGAAAAGTGTTGAAGAATGTAACTGTCAGAGAGGACGAAGCATTGCATCCATGATATGGTAGAGGACTTGGCATGATAAATATACGTAGAACAGAGAAGAGAAGGGGGGTGTTCAATTGTGATTCATGTGCGTAGAAGAGAATGTTGAGGTGTGCATGTAGAGAAGAGAAGAAGAATAGAAATCACAAGATGATGCAAGCAAGAATACATTGATGCAGGAAAAGAAGAGAAGTAYAGTAGAACAATGATGAGACTGGTAAKCCATTGACAAATATCGTATCACTGTAATAAATTTATGTAACAATGTTTTATATATCAGGGTGTTAGGGAGGTTCTAGGGAGGACTGKTGTCCTCAAAGTTTCAATTGGGTGCTTGAACACAGGGAGTTGTAGCTTCCATCTGGTTGTAGCCAGAAAAACTAGGGTGGTAGGGTGGTGCAAGGGAGAACCATTGTTCTCTATTATACAGGCTGGTGCCYGTGTGACTGGAATTTGSTGCTTCCATCCAGTTGGTGCTGGAACACTCAGGGAGTTGGTGCTTCCTTCTAGTGGATGCTAGAAAAACCAAATAGTTGGTGCTCTCAACAGGTTGTATCTTGTAAAACATAGGTGGTATCCTCACAAAKATTTGGTGCTCATAAGAATGATAATGTACAAAAAATAAAGACTACTTATCATATGAAGAAGAATAGGTTTTCTCCATTTATGGGTTTCCTCAGGAAAACAATGTCTCTATGTATTCTGTGTGATTGATCAAATATTGCATATATATGCATGTTAATTTATCAACACCACATTAAATAATAATCAGTTATATTATATCATAATGTGAATCAGTTATATTATATCATCATAATCTGACAAGTATTAAAGCCTCAGAAGGATTAGCCACCATTTTGAATCAACAAAAGAATCCAAAGTTGAAAACTTGTTTGGGCTATGAAGAGGGATCAAGTAGTGGTTAGCCAAGCAACAAAGAATCCACCAAGTTTGTCAAATCTACAACCATTGACAACAACAAACTTGCATAAACAAAGGAACATAATCATCCACCAAGGAGGAGTGAAGAAAAAGGTACCCAAACTGAATCTCTAAAAAATATAAAATTATACACCCTCTACTAGAGGAAATCATCATCATGGAAGAAATCGACCTGCTCAAAGAACACAACCATTTTCTAGGTACAAAGATTTTTTCTATGGATATTGTTTTTACTATTCTAACTTTGGCCACAAAGATGTAAATTGTTCATTAAGATTTAGACATGAGCAATCAAGACACCCAAGGAATAAATATCTGCCACAACAAAGAATGAGATAGCCAAGTAACAAACAAACACAGACTGCAAATCATGTGATGGTTGGGAAAAGGACGCAGCTTAAACATAAAACTCATTATGATCCTTTATTCAATGAACTATAATGTTACATCTTCCATAATTATGGACATAAAGCTGCATACTGTTGCCTAAAGAACTATAAGCCAATTTCAAATCACAGAGCTGAAAATGTCAATGTTTGGAAGAAGAAACAAGATAAAAAGTGTGGATTAGTGTTGGAAGCTCAAAGACAAAAGAACCCCTAGAATATTGACAACATATGCTCCATTCATATGACAAGTGAAAAAAGTAAGTTCCTATCACTCAAAGAAAGTAAATCATAAAATGTGACCTTTGGAAATGATGCTCTAGTAAATATCAGAGGTAAAGGTCTAGTAAGCTTAGGTAATGGAAGAGCCAAGGCTCAAGATGTATTATTTGTTGATGGATTAAAGAATAATATTCTTAGTGTCAGTCAGGTGTGTGACAGAGGATGTGAAGTCACTTTCACTACCAAAGGTTGTAAAATAAAACAATGAACACAAGAGAGCTAATTGCAAAAGGGGTTAGAACTGAAAACAATGTCTATGTGCTGAAGGAAGATAAGGAGGAATGTCATTTAACAAAATTTGATGAAAGTTGGTTATGGCACAGAAGGATTGGACACCTGAATTTTCATCATATTATGAAGATGAATAATGAAGGTGTTGTGAAAGATCTTACAAGAATATCTAAGCCTCATAACTTTGTATGTGAATCCTATCAAATGGGGAAGTTGACTCATGTTCAATTCAAATTAAAGAGTTTCACATCTTCAGAGAAACCACTTCAACTTATTCATAGGGATATGTCTGGACCATTGCGAAAGGAAGGATCTGGAGGAGAACGTTACTTTATGTTGGTCATTGATGACTTCTCCAGACTTATGTGGGTTTCCTTTCTGAGAGAAAAATATGATGCATTTGAGAAGTTCAAAACGTTTAAGGTGTTAACTAAGAATCCGACAAGAAGGAAGTTAAAGGTAATTCGCTTAGACACGAGAGGAGAATTAGTTTCAAGAGATTTCAAGGAATTATGTGACAAACATGGAATTAAAAGAGAATATACTATTCCAGGTAATCCTCAACAAAATGGAGTTGTAGAACGTCAAAATAGATCAGTTCAGCATATGACAAGGGCTATGATGAGTGAAAGGGACATTTCACAAACCTTCTGGGTGGAGGTTGTTCACACAACTGTTCATATTCTAAAAAATGTGCATCTAAGGCCGAACAGTGATAAAACTCCATATGAGTTGTGGTTTGGTCGACCTGCATCAATCAAGCACTTCAAAGTATTTGGAAGTAAATGCTACATCAAAAATAATCTTGATCATCTAGGAAAATTTGATGGTAGAGTTGATGAAGGTATCTTCTTATTAAATGTAATGAATAGTAAAGGATACAAATGATTTAACAAAAGAATGCATAAATTAACAGACTATATTGATGTTCGAATTGATGAAGAAGCTCCTGTAAAAGATCAATAGAGAATAAGCACCAAGTCAGATGAAGAATATGATGGGGATAATGAAAATGAAGAACCATGAATCTTAGAGTCATAAGAATATGATGAATCAGGTGGAGAAGAGACACCCAGACAAGAAGAGTCAAGACAACAATCAACATCAAATCCTTCCTCCAAAATTACTCAAAAGAATCATCTTGCAAGTCAGATAATTGGTGAGGAAGACAAAGGTGTACAAACTAGGAAAAGGATAATCAAAGACACTGAGCAATCACATATAGCCTTCATATCCATGGTGGAACCCAAGAACTTTAATGAAGCCAGTAAGGATGTAAATTGGTTAAAATCAATGAATGAGGAACTAGATCAGATTGAAAAGAATGATACTTGGGAACTTGTTCCTAGGCCAGTAAATAAAAATGTAATAGGATACAAATGGGTATACAAAAATAAGATGAATGAGAAACAAAATATTGTAAGAAATAAGGCTAGATTGGTCTGCAAAGGGTATGCTCAAATAAAAAGTACTGGATTTTGATGAAACATTTGCGCCCGTTGCAAGATTAGAAGTTATTCGAATGTTTCTTTCTTATGCTTGTCTTAAGAAGTTTAAAGTCTACCAAATGGATGTCAAGTCATATTTTCTAAATGGATATCTAAAAGAAGAAGTCTATATGGAACAACCAGAGGCTTTCCAACTGTTATATAACCCTGACCTTGTCTGCAAGCTGAAGAAATCCTAATATGGGTTGAAACAAGCTCCTCATGCCTGGTATTATAGATTGGAAAAGTATCTTCAAGACAAAGGGTTCAAAAGAGGAAAAATTGACTGCAATCTATATATCAAAACAAAGGATAATTATTTTCTCATTGTGTTGGTCTATGTAGATGACATCATATTCGGAAGTAATAATGCTTCATTGGTACAATGGTTTTCTTTTTCCATGCAGTCTGAATTTGAAATGTCTATGATAGGGGAACTGCCATTTTTTCTTGGTCTGCAAATTAATTAGAGGTCTGAAGGAATATTTCTTTCTTAGGAGAAATATCTAAGAGAAATGTTGAAAAGGCTTCAAATGGAATATTCTACACCTTTGAGCACACCTATGGTCACTGGATGCAAGTTAAGGAAGGATGATGACTCACCTGATGTTGATCAGAGTTCATATAGGTATACGATAGGTAGCCTATTGTACATCACAACATCTCTTCCAGACATAATGCATGTTGTTGGAATGATAGGAAGGTATCAGTCTTCACCTAAACAAAGTCATTTTATAGTTGTCAAAAGAATATTCATATACTTGAAAGGAACAATGAACTATGGCATATGGTATCCTAGGAATCAAAATTTTCAATTATCAGTCTATTCAGATGTTGATTGGGCTAACTGCATGGATGAAAGGAAAATCTTGAGTGGAGGTGCATTATTATTAGGATATTCTCTTTTAGCATGGTTTCTAAAGAAGCAAGGTTTCATTTCCTTATCAACTATAGAAGCTGAATAAATCATAGCTGCCACTTGTTGTACCCAAGTATTGTGGGTGATTCAGCCACTTGCAAACTTGGAGGTCAAATATACTGCACCGATTCCAATTCATTGTGATAATACTAGTGAAATTAGTGTGTCAAAGAATCATGTATTTCACTCCAAGACCAAGAATACACCCATCAAGTATCACTTCTTGAGGGAATAGGTTATCAACATTGTTGTTTCTTTGCATTATATTCCATCCAAAAATCATATTGTTGATATATTCACTAAACCGCTTGCAAAAGATCAGTTTGAGTATCTACGCCAGAAGTTGGGCATGACCCTGTTATCAAGTTAAAATAGTCTATCTGATAAAAGGGAGAGTTATCATAGTATATCTAATCATGGGGAGAGTGCTTCATGGGGAGAACATATTCACTCTCATTTCTCTTTGACATTGATGTCAAAGGGGGAGAAAAAGGTGTGCTCTGCTACCGTTGGAGGTCTAGGAAGAATAGTGCATCCTTTCATGGTTTCCATCAATTCCAAAGGGGGGAGATTGTTGGCATATTTACAGGAAGAGTGTGCTTGTCATTGATGGCAAGAACAACAACGATGGAAAGTATAAGTTTACACCTTCTTGTCACATGCAATTTGGAAATGTCACATATCCATCCCAGAGGGTATGGTTTAGGATGTGGAGTAGTTTCCAATTTTAATTTCTTGACAGTGTCTTCAGATATGAGGTTTTCTTGAGATCCAGTATCAAAAAGAGTATCTATCTTGGTATAATTTGAAATAACCCTTATGTGGAAAATCTCTATTATTTTTTTTTCATGTTGATTTTCATTAAGGCTACTACTACTTGAAAAACTGGTACTTGAAATAGAATCCTTACCTTGAAAACCCATGGTAGTAATCTTTGTTTCATCACCTGAATCAGAACCTAAATCATGTTGTGTAGTTGTAGTAGTATTTGGTTTCCCCTTATGGATGAACTTTTTGGGTCTCATTTAAGGATGAAGTTTCCAACAATGGTCTTCATCATGGTCATCCTTTGAACAATGTTTACATGATAGTTTCTCTCCCTCTTTCTTGACTGAAGCATTCTTTCTTCCATTTCCTTTGAATTTTCTCCTTCCCTTGTCTCCCTTAACAAAAGTCTTCTTTATTCCCTTTTGATTTTTATTCCTCCCTCTTGCTTCCAAATGATTTGCCTATACAAAAAATTCATCTATACTTGTAGGGTTAAACACAATTATTGTGTGCCTCAAGTAGTTATTCAATCCTCCAATATATTTGAGTAAATTTTCTTGAGAATATAAATCTATGGGGAAAGGACAGGTGGTTGTAGCCACCTTCTAGTTGTAGCCAGAGAACAAAGGGGGTTGTAGCCTCCTTCTGGTTGTAGCTAGAGAATTGGGGAGTTGGAGCTTCCCTCAGGTTGTATCTTGAGAAACTAGGGGGTTGGAGCCTCCTTCTATTTGTAGCTGGAAAACAAAGGAAGTCAATGCTTCCAATGAATGTAATTCTTCAAGACATATAAGAAAAATAATTCCGTGGTTTTCTCCCAATTTGGGTTTCCACGTAAAACATTGGTGTACTGTGTATGTGTGTGATTATTCATTTCTTATTTCTCGTTATTGGATAATAATTCTACATTGATATAACACTTAGATTATTTGAAGAAAAATGATTATAATTACGCTATTATTGATTCACCCCCCCTCTCAGTAATCCAACAATTTGTATTGGAGTAGGTTCCTTCAGAAATCAGTTTAACCACTGAAAGTTAGATCTTGGAGAGTACCAACTTGTATAAAAATGGAATACCACAGTTTGATAGAAAAAAGTATGCTTTTTTGGAGCATAAGGATGAAGACATATATACATGCATAGGGATTTCAAGTTTGGCAATCAATTGTAGATGGATACACAACACCAACAGTTCCACCAACAAATGACAAAGCAGTGAAACTCGGTGAGAATAATTCCAAAGCCA
>SNQJ01S0008631.1:44599-72348 GCA_010110895.2 Picea sitchensis | reverse complement strand
ACCTCAATTTCGTAGCTCCTGGAACTCCACTTGTTTTCCCTCTTCATGTATGTCCCTTTTTTCTTGTAGATATTCCTGCCAATGGGTAGTAAACAAGGTGGCTCTTACTACACCACTGAATGAAAATTATTGAGAAATGAATGAAATCTTATGGAAACAAACACAAAACAAACTTCAAAACTAAATCTCATAAACAATCACGTAATCAAATGCCCCTCGTGCTTACTGAGACCCTGTTGTCACCAAGTTATATTTTCGACATGAGTAAGATTATTTTTTTCATGAATCAAACCAAAGAAAACATATTGGTACTGAATTAAATTCATAATGCCTAATCCCTTAGCATCATCCCCGGCAACGGCGCCAAAAATGTTGGGCAATTCAATTGCTTATCCAGGGATGATCATAAGCTTGTGATGATGTTGGAACAATATATGCAGGAGTAGGCAACTAAACATAATCTAAGCAAACTCAATCAAATTCTAAGTTTTTCAACCCTTACTAGTCACAGTTCCACTGTAGAAAATCAGGCTGCAAGGTGAAGTATGCATTATATGCTCCTTGCAACAGTACTATGTCAACTTAATGAGGTTAAGGGATGAAAAGAAATTTTAAATCACACATGCAATAAATAAAGGCTTTGACGTAAATTAAATTCTAACTCTTTCATTCCTAACTTATTATTGTTCAATTGGTAGTAGATCAAGTTGCAACGTGAAATATGCTACAATGAATGTAGCTCCTTACAATATTACTATGTGAGCATATCAAAAAGGATTTGAAAAGAGGTTTCTAAACACACTTGCATGAATTAAACATAAAGTAAATCCTATCTCTTTCAATCCTAAGTTATCATTGCTCAAATGGTAGTAGATCAAGTTGCAAGGTGAAATGGGCTACAATGAATGTAGCTCCTTACAACAATACTCTGACAGCATATGAGAAAGGATTTGAAAAGAGATTTATAAACACACTTGCATGAATTAAACATAAATCCTATCTCTTTGAATCCTAAGTTGTCATTGCTCAAATGGTAGTAGATCAAGTTGCAAGGTGAAATATACTACAATAAATGTAGCTCCTTACAACAATACTTTGTCGTCGTATGAAATTAAAGGAATTGGAAAGAGGTTTCTAAACACACTTGCATAAAGGAAATTAAGCATAAAATAAAGAAGAGAAGAAACAAAATGCTACTATGATCTATTTGGAGTGATCTCGATTCTCTCAAGAACAAAGTAACACACTAAATTCACTAAATTCACTAAATTAAAGCATTCTACATCTAAAACTATAGAATGGAAATTAACGTGAAAAGAGGTTGTATTCTATTCCATCATAAGTTGGACAAAATGCTCCAAGAGTCCTCCTCTTGGAATGGAGGAGGCACTCTTATTTATACAAAAACTAAGATAACTAATAATGAATTCAGCTCCACAAATCTCTCCTATATCCACAATTATCTCATGTGGTTACAACCATGTGCTAACACCTAGCAATAATATCTCTACAAATCCTCTCACAAATATCTCTTCCATGATTCTTCTCCATCCAAGATACTTGAGTGAATCTCAAAATCTTCATCAAATCTTCAAGGGGTTGAAGAGGAAATTCGAATTTGAGGCTTGATAGTCATATATGACTTGGTTGGAGTCTTAAAATACACTTGTAAACATCATATAACTCATCCCACTTTGATATATAAGTGAAAACATGTTATTTTTCCAATATTTAATCATAAATTCACCCAAAGTACTAAAATAAATGCTTCTAAAAATAAGAGGTCTAAACACAAATGTAATCATGAAAATGATCTTAATGTAAAGTTGCGGGAAAGCGGAATATGGGGAAAAGTGAAGGGAATATCGTTAAAAGTGAAGGGAAAGGTGTCTAAAAATATGATATTTTGGCGACCCAACAACCCACATGAGCTTGCAGTCAGCCATGTCAGATCTGTTGGGCTCACCCACTCCAACACCCATGTAGTTGACTTTGTTGAAGATAGATTTAAACGAATACTATGGTATGAAGAAACCCTTTAGAGGTTACCCAATGATGCTACCAGGCATGAGCTTGAATGCGAACAAGAGGAGATAAAGAGAGTGGCAATTGACCAGTTCCAAAGATTGTTCCAATGGGAACAGGTCAACTCCAACATTAAAGAGAAAGAAAAAGCTAGAAAAGAGGAAGAATGGAACAGAAGAAACTCCAGGTTGAAGAAGAATATTAAAGGAGACAAGTCGAGGAGGAAAGAATCAGAAAAGAAAATGAACTTAAGGTAGAACAAGCGGCACCTCAAATGAAGAAAGTTGAAGAAGCAAAGGCAAAGAAATTGGTTGATGACGCAAAGGCCAAGAGATTGGTTGATGAAGCCGAAGTTAAACGAGTAGATGAAGAAGTCGAGACCAAGAAAAAGGAAGATGACCTGTTGAAAAAAAAGTAGTTACAGAATTTGAGTCAGACCCCAAACACTCCATCAACACCCAATTTGGGTATTCTCAACATGCCCCCTCAAGACTACACTCGTCTCAATGTTATTATGGAATATTCCTCTTTTTCTTCTCAAGCCCTAAATTTTGAGGGAATTGTGGTTTTTATTGGAGACTAATATTATGATAATAAAACAAGGAGTATTGAGAAGAGATCGAGTAAAACAAAAATAGGAGAAGACACCATATCCAAGTCATTTGCAGGAAGAATATTAGAATTGAAGGCAGGGCCCGATCCTGAAGAGAATGTTGTTCATGCAGCCTCTACCCTCCACGCTTTTGCAGGACTAAATGCCTCATCCATCCTTGAAGTAGCCAGAGTTAAGAGATTTTAAAGACATGCTTACTTCAAAGTTTGAGAACGCTGCAAGAGTAGTTGACACTCTCAATACTGAGAATTTAAATAGATCCCTACAAGCGTAGAGAAATCATATGAATGTAGAGTTTGAAATAGTGATTAGGACCCAGCGGGACAGCCACAATAAAGAATTGGAGGCAGAAATAAAAAAGCACAAAACAACCATGGAGGCAAATAGGACATCTACACTTACTGTGGATGCTATCAAAACCTAGGTGCTCAAGATAAACAAAAGATTTGCAATTGAGCAAAAATAATTGCTCAATCTTCTCGGTAAAATACAAACCGGTCGAGAAGAACAACTAACGCTACAAAATAAACTGGTAGAGATTCAAGGAGGGTATCAGGAAGCCCATGAGGCCTTAGAGAAGATGCTCGATTGGAAAGATATGTGTGAGGCTCCCCCCACTACACTGCGAGTATACTCTGATAGAGAAAGAATTTAATATCATATATTATTTGACACATGTAAACCCCTTTTCAAGAACGTATAGGCCACCCAAAAGGTAGAAATTGATGCCTGCATAAGGATGTGGAATACCTCGAGCAATCTCATGGAAGAAATCAGGATGCAGTCATCGCTTCCTATTTATGAAGCAACATCTGCCACCACAAAAATTGTTGACGTGGAAAAATGCAAAGAAATGAGCCAAGTAAGCATACAAAGTCTAAATCATATTGAAAAAGAATATTTGGAGGAACAATTGTTAAGACCTACCCGACTCACTAGTAAAATCCAACACTTTGTTAAAAACACATCAAAGGAGTTACATCAAGAAGTGTCCGCCAAAGTTTGCAATGGAGAGTTAATCGTGGAGAAATTGCAATCGGGAAAGAATGAGGACATTATGAAATATTATTCCCTCTAGGAAAAATATTGGGACTAGGTGTAGGGGCAAAGCAACTTATTATAATAAAATTCCATAAGTGTACCCAAATGTCTCCTTCCTCTGCTATTGTTATCTTGTTTTTTGGGACATGAAAAGTCATTTTGTAAAACGGCCCTGGGTTCATAATTACAAGATTATCATGTAAACAGACTCTCCTCATTATAAAAGGGAGGATTGTCCATGAGAAAGGGATTTTTGTTGCTAGATGTAGCAAGACAATATTTTTATTGTATGTGAATTTGAACCTGAAGATATTTTTGAAGATTGTGGTTTTAATGTGTACGAATGTGATTATTCAATTTATGCATGTTTATTCATGTAGTGTGTGAATGTTGTTTTATGAATTACTTTTGAATTAATGTTCTCATGTTTATAGTTACCATGATTTTCAAATTGAATGCAGCGACTGTGTGATACAGTTAATTAATCAATTACTTGATTCTAACTTATTATGATGTTAAACATTCATGTTACTTGTATTATGATTTTTTTTTGCAAGTAATATAAATATTGCATTGTATTCATCATTTTTAGATTTGCTCCTAATCAAGATAGGGTAGTATGAAATAAAATAGAGACTGCATCTTAGAATTGTAATCATTCATCTTAGCTTAGAATTAGTTGGTTAGGATTTTGTTTTTATTTCATTGGAGAACCTTCAGTTCTCATATTCACATTTAGTTGGTATATTAGTTAGATCAGTAACCAAGCCAAAATCTAGTCAGAAACGTATCTCAAATGAGAGTGAGTCTAATTGGGACCTTCCATCGAGCATTTTCCCTCATCTGATTGAACGGGTCATTTTGGCCCATCAACAAAAATGGTGCTATAAGGAGGGCCATAGATCTGAATGGTTGCAAATAGAAACTCAAACCCATCTTGTTCTATTATACAAGTAAACATTTCCTCAACAAGTGATTTCCACCCAATCCACTATGAGCACACTTTTCTTCCTCTAGAGTATGTTGTGAACACACCAGCTCAGGTCAACACTCACCACACTTTCACTCTTCTCGAACCTACCTTTTCTTCTCCACAACCTCATGTCCTAACAATATCGGAGATTGACGCCATAGTCAGACACTCAATTGAACGCACCAACTGTGCCCTGACCAAGCAACTTAGCAGACAAACCGAAAATCTTCCCCTAGATTACTCTCTACTTGAAAATCAGGAAGACCTTCACAATACAGATCCCTTATTCATCTACTCAAACTCCTATCAAGGAAAACCTTCGTTTGGGACCCATGAGTATCATGTACCTGAAGACACTGTTGATTTTCCTGAGACTTCCAACTTTGACCTTGAATATTACTTGTTAGCCGGCAGAGCAAGAGTTAGATTCCCCTCTCCTCCTGAATCACCACCTTACACTCCAAGGAATGAGTCGGAAGAAAACTCCAAAGAAATATTTTAGTTTGAGAGAAAACCTGAAGATAACCCACATCAAATTATCGTATATCAACCCCCAAACATGGCTGGAGAAAATGCAAACTGGAATCCACCTCCCTACCATCCCTAGTTGTTTGTTAACGCAGTCACTATACCGGGTATTCAAAATGACATGCTCAGACACCTTGAGAAATTCCTACCAAAATTCAACCCTGACAAAAAAAAATCAACTGAAAATCATGTGAAGAAATTCATGTTGGCTATTAGATTACAAAGCATTCAACATGAAGACGTTGTTTGTCATTTGTTTCCCTTTATGTTTGAAGAGAAAGCTTCGACCTGGTATTTCTCTCTTGAAGAAGCCTCCATTACCAATTAGAGAACCTTTGAAACCATTTTTCTCAGGAAATTTGGGGAAAATAAGATACCAGCCACTCGGGTTCTAGAACTCTCGAGAGTCAAGATGGATTCAAAAGAGTTGGCAATCGATTTTAATCAATGTTTCCTTACTCTATTGAAATTCATCTCGCGTCCCTCTAAACCAGTTGAATATGTGACTATTGAATTCTACACCTTTGGTTTACCTATGTCCATGGTCATGTATGTAAAAAAAATTGAGAAAGGCACTCTAGAAGAAGCTTTCCAAGAGGCCCTTAAAATTGAAAATAATATGATGAGTTTAAAAGGGAGTTCTAACTTCAAACCCTCTAAAGACAAAGGTAAGGGAAAAACGTATGTGTCCAAACCCAATGAGGATAAAAAGCCTTATGATTCAATGGATATGGAATCTCTTCAGAGGATCATTAAAGAATTATCCAATGATCTAATAGACTTGAAGAAAGGTGGTGGAGAAGGATCCTCTAGCCAGAAAAAATTCTTTAGGTTCCCCCCCAAGAAAGATAAAATCACTCCACCAACCAACAAAACCATACGTTCTTAGATGGAAGGCATCAACATGGAAGATATTGTCTAGGCTCTCCAAACCTAGGCAACAGATAATATGACTGAAGCCGATGAAGAAGGAGAATAAAGTCAGGAACAACAAGAACAACCTCATGAATCTCAAGAGCCTGCAAAGCAACAATTAAATTCATTTTGGGATATTTCTTATGGTGGGGATGAAGAACAAGCTAAAGAGGTACACATGTCACAAAATGATGTTACTACCAGGAGTGCTAGTAAGAACGCTTATGATGACACCCCCAGTACTACTAATACTACTTCTCCCACCACGCCCATTACCAAACAATCATCTTCTCCAACCAACACTACTCTCAATCCCTCCAAGACCACATCTTTCAACCCTAAAACGATTGATCAAACACCAAAATCCAATGCGTCATCCATACCCCTAGCCAGGTTGGAATATGATTTCTTATAAGATCTAAAGAAGACTAAAGCAAACATTTCCATGTTTGAACTTATGAAGATTCCACAGATTCAAGAAAAATTTATTAAAACTCTGTAAAGGAAAACTTCCACTGGCACGAAAGAATTTAACGCTGGAAAAAACAAGGGAAAAAGCAAGGCAATTTCTTCTAACAATAACACTCCGTCTAAAATTCAAATAGCGACAAATGCATCCCTAATCGGACAGAGGTCCAGATCTACCACCTTGTCTTTCCTTGTTACTTTTGAAATATTTATTACAAATGTTTGTAATTGTATGGTATACTCAAGGGCCTCATCTAATGTCATGCCCCTCAAGATCTGTGAGAAGCTTAATGTCAAACCTGAACCATCTGACATTCAGATTATCCAATTAGATAGAACTAGAGTTAAAGTTATTGGGGAATTAAGAAATGTCTTGATCGAGATGTCTTCTAATCCAAAAATTCATCAAACTATTGATAAAATAGTAGCAGACATACCTGACAACTATGGCATGATTTTAAGTCGGGATTGGTCAGTTATTTTGAATGGTTACTTTGTTACTGATTGGTCTCATTTATGGATCTATTATAATGGTAAAATGAATCAAATTAGCATTGACAAGTAGAGGTATATGAAACATGTCGGTATTGACTTTAACAACCCAAATGAACCAGTAATGTTTAACAACTCAATTTTGGAAAATTATTCATATAAAACGTTTTTGGGGAATTTTACAATTGAAACCTCATCCCTTGCAGAATCTAACACACAATCTAGAATCCTTCATTGAACCCAGATTTTCGAGCCCAGCTGTAATATAATAGATCAGAATAATAGTTCCTCTAATGTACATCCTAACATAGTTTCTCGAGATAGATTAGAGATGTTGATTAACTCTACTAAGCCACCAAAACAAAAACAAAATATGAAAACTTAAAATCTGATGTTGTAACAAAGAAAGGGGATCCTAATATGTGGACACTACTTTTTGTCAGATCCAAATCCTTAGAAGGTGCAGGTATTGGTTGCATACTCAAATATTTGAAAGGAAGAAATGCATTCATTGTATGAAGACTAGAATTCCCATGCACCAATAATATTATCGAATGTGAATCTTTATTACAAGGACTAAGAAAGGTGGTAGATTTGAAAGCTAAGAAAATCAAGGTATTTTTTTTATTTTATTTTTGCCAAAGACTTTATTATATATGAAGGCCAGCATGACCAAATGGTAAATCCAAATACTATTGATCTAACTCAACCAAACAGGCTATTAGTTTCAGCCAACTGTATCCCCAGGAATATAGTGAGATTGGAGAAACTTTATGATCTCTGGGACAAATTCAAGAAAGTCACCAATTGCAAAACCAATAGTTCATCCATGCAATTTGAAGTGGTGAACTTGGGGACAAATACCACGCCTCAAAACATTAATCTAGGGAAAAATTGTTCTCCTGAAGAAAAACAATCTTACATCAAATAATTCCAAGAATACAAAGACATATTTGACTGGACCTATGAGGATCTCAAGACATATGACACCAAAATCATACAACACATTATTCCCATGAAACCTTAGACAAAACCATTTCAACAAAATCTGAGAATGATGCACCCCAACCTCAAGCCTCAAGTCAAAGCAGAATTGAATAAGTTGTTGGTTGCCAAGATCATATTCCCAGTCAGACATACGTAGTGGATTTCCAACTTAGTACCAGTAAGGGAAAAAAATGGGGATATAAGGCTTTGTATTGACTTCAAGAATTTGAATAGAGCCTCAAAGAAAGATAATTACCTAGTTCCTCCGATGAAACAAATTATGCAGTGTGTGTTCGACTTTGAAATGATCTCCCTTTTAGATGGTTTTTCTAGTTATAACCAAGTCTTAGTGGCCCATGATGATCAACTAAAAACAGATTTTCAGACTAAGTAGGGTCCATATGCTTATAGGAAGATGTCATTCGGTCTCATCAATGTCGAAGCAACATTCCAGAGGGCCATGGACATCGCCTTCATAGGTCTACTTGGAGAATGTGTTGTGGTGTATCTTGATGATGTTACTATCTTCTCAAGGGACAGAAAATATCATATAACTCATTTGAAGAAAGTATTCAATAAGTGTAGAAGATATGGCATCTCCCTCAACCCTAATAAATTCATTTTTGATGTTGATGAAGGCAAACTGCTAGGTTTCATTATTTCCAAGCATGGCATGAAAATTGAACCTGAGAGAACTGAAGCAATTGCTAAGATTCCTCCCCCTCGCAACAAGAAATCCATGCAGTCATTCCTGGGAAGAATAAGTTTTGTGAGGTGATTCATCCCCAGCTTTGTTGAAGCAATAAAACCCATGCAAGACATGATCAAAAATAATGTTGAATTCAGATGGGGATATAAAGAAAAATAATCTTTCGATGAGATCAAAGAAGACATAGCACAATTATTGAGCCTGGACTTCAATCAAGAGTTCATCCTCTACACCTTCTCTTCTGACATCGCATTTGCAGCTATTTTAACAAAGAAGAATCAGGAAGGAGATGAGTTCTATGTGGATTTTATGAGTTCTAGGCTACAAGGAGCAGAATTAAACTACCCAAAAGTAGATAAACAAGCATATGTTGTATTTAAAGCCCTCAATCACTTCAGACCGTTATTGCTCAAATCTAAGACTAAAGTTATTGTTCATTACCTCGTTGTCAGGAATCTCCTAGTATAGAAATACTTAGCAGAAAAGAGAGCAAATTGGATTACAGCTTTACAGGAGTATGACCTAGAAATTAAGCCTGTGAAAATCGTAAAAGGCCAGGGATTATGCAAACTGGTTGCGGAATCAACGAGTGATGGATTACATGAAGATGCTTTGTATCAAGATAAAAAAATTGTATACAAGAGATGTTTGTTACATTCCTGTTAATTCTAACCAATGGTTTTATGAAATGAAATATTACTTAACCCATGAGTCGGCCCCACATTATCTAGATCACAAAAAGAAAAGATCTCTCAGACTCAAGTCTGCTCAATATCAGCTCATCTAGGGAATGTTATGCAGAAAAAAGTATGATGGTGTTTTTCTGAGATGTCTCGAGACAAGGGATGCAGAAAAGGTATTATATGAACTTCATGATGGATCGGTTGGTGGACATTACGGTGGAGACACCATTGCTCACAAAATCCTCAGAGTTGGCTATTACTAGCCCACTTTATTCAAGGATTCTCACGCATATGTAAGGAAATTCCAACAGTGCCAAATGTCATCTGGGAAAGAAAATAAAGTTGTCTTTCCCCTATAGCATGTGATCATCGAATGCCCCTTTCAACAATGGGGGCTGGACATAATCGGGGAAATCAATCATGACTCTTCCCAACTACACAAATACATTTTGACCGCTACTGACTATTTAAATAGATGGAGCAAAGCAATACCCTTGAATACTATCAACGATAACCAGGTGACTTTGTTCCTTGAATATCATATTATCACTAGGTTTGGAACTCCTTAATAATTAGTCTTTGATAATGCCGAATATTTTTCTTCTCTGAAATTAACTGAATTTTCTCTGGAACGGAATATTAAGGTTAAGTATTCAAAAAATTATTACCCACAAGGGAATGGTTTTCCAGAGTCAACTAATAAGAACCTTATTAAAATTCTCAAGAAAACTATCAACGATCATCAAAGAAATTGACACATTTCCCTTCAGAACGCCCTGTGGGCTGACAAAGTGACTCCCAAGTCATCCATTAGAAACTCCCCTTTCTTCCTATTCTATGGACAAGAAGCCATTGTGCCTACCCATACCTTCCTACCCACCTGGAAATTGGCCCAATCTGCCCACGATGAGGCTTGCTCAGTAATGCAAGAGAGATTAAACATGTTGTTAAAAATGGAAGAAGAAAGGAAGAAAGCTAAGATGAACCTAACACATCATCAAGAAATAATCAAAAAATAGTTTGCAAGTCAGTTGTGGGTAATAAATATTTTCAGGAGGGAGACCTTGTTCTCAAATGGGATAAAGCTAATGAACTAAAGGGAAAACACACTAAATTCCAAAAATTGTGGTTAGGACCCTATCTGATTCACCAAAAAATAGGTCCTAGAACTTTCAAACTTAAAACATTACAGGGAGATGAGGAGGAGCTCCCTGTCAATGGAAAAGTCCTCAAAATATACTTTTCTTAATCATCGATGGTGATGTACCCTTGTACACAGTAATATTTTCTCTATTTTCTTTTCCCGTGTTCTCTTATTTTCACTCCAATCATCCTTCCTTTTTCTCCCAATTTTCTTTTTCCCGTGCCT
Source organism: Picea sitchensis (assembly GCA_010110895.2). Lineage (NCBI taxonomy): Eukaryota > Viridiplantae > Streptophyta > Pinopsida > Pinales > Pinaceae > Picea > Picea sitchensis. The sequence continues at coordinate 61,545 of SNQJ01S0008631.1, read as the reverse complement.
TTCTTTCAATTTTTCTCTTCTTTTTGCGCTTTTCAGTTTAGAATAACTTATTGTTCATTGTTCCGGACCAACCTTTTCCTTAGCAACAGGAACCCAAGACTGATCGACCCATGTAAATGACTTGTTCTGTGAATGTCTTTCCATATTGAAGTGATCAAGTTGTCATGGGATCAACGCTTATTTTGATGAGTGATGATGGTACAGAAAAGAGTAACTTATTCACCTATGCCAAGAGAAAGCTTATAACCTATAAATTCAGTACGTTTTGATGGTTTAAAATAGTTATCTTTACTTATGTGATCACTCTCACGGCATGCTTGTGTTTGCTCAAGTTTTTTGAAATGTCTTGAATTCAATGTCTTCTACATAATTCCAGTGATTCTGCCCTTGATATTCCTAATTCTAAATGCATATGTGATTCATGTTTATGGACCCGCGAGAATAAACTGTCAATTGAGGCTGGTATATCAAAGTAACTCTCGTATCACCCTGCTTCCTATTTACCTTCACCTATGTTGCAACAGCAATACATAAATTATATATCTAAAAGGTGAATGCAGAAAAGTATAATCATAAGGAAGTTGAAAACGTTACTAAAAGTGTAGGAAGTACAAGTAAACTTGTCGGGGATATGGACACTCACTAGCAGCAGGGCCATGCTTGTATGATACCAAGGTATCTTTGTCGGGGCTATGGGTGCTCGCTTGCAGCGAATTAATGCCAAGAAAGAGAGATAAGGAAAACACTTTGGTCTATAAAAGTCGATAAGCATTCCTCTATGGTGTTACTCTCAATGTTTCACTCTAGATGTATAAAATAAACACCCATTAACACTCACCTGAATTATGTGGGAGATCACTGGTAACGGGATTTCTTTATGTCTTGTCCCCAGGCTGATTGATGTGGGGTCCTAAACCTGTATACTATATGAATTGTTTAAAGGTAAATTTCTCATTGATCTAGTTGAAATCACTTTCCTTTGAACTCAGAGATAATTGGTTCTTCCCAGCAAGTCGCCATTTGTTGTGGCTCACCTCCCACAACAACCCATTTTAATTTTTTAAATGGGCCCCTCTCTTTATTCTTAAAATTTTCTTACAAGTCATACACTCCTACTTCACTAAGGAGGTATAAGCATGAAGACGATTTTCCTATCACTTATACAGTCTATGGATTATTCGTGAATAGCATCCCATAGGACGCAGTCAAAAATATTTCCTCTGGCATCGCACTCTCCAACCCTTCTACCCTAAGTTTATTATTCCTTCCTCTCATAGTAAGAATCTGATCCATGTTTTACTTACCCAGCATGATAGATCTCTCTTTTTCAATTTTAGCCTAAGTCATGATGGATTCGGAACAAACCTCACAATATCTTTCATTCTAACAGAAACATTTCCGATGTTCTCATTAGAAAGGGGTATGTCGGAATCGTCGTTGTCAGAGTCTTCCTCTCCACACGCCACTTAGGACTCCAACCCTCGCTCTTTGATAGCTCTGACACAAATTCCACTCCTTATGTGGCATCCCTTAGTTGGTCATATCTGAATCCAATGGGTACTCAACAACCCCGAATCAATATGACTTGTTTAATCATGACCTCAACATGTGGCAACTTAAGATTGGCCCTTTTCCCGTTTACGAATCTTGAATGACTTATATTTTTATTTCTTTCGGGACTCTTTACTACTCAAGGTATTGAAGGAATATTCCTTTGATACCATGCTCGTCGAAATCAATCAATCCCTCATCTTTTTGAACTCTGATAAGGGAATATTCCTTTGATGCCCTATCTTCAGAGTTTACTTTAAACCTTACCTCAACAATCTTCGATGCCACCACTCCAACAAGTCCCACCTTCCCCATAATGTTGCACACGCATCAAATCGGCACACCTTTCTAGGTAAAAGGGGAATATGCTTTTGATACCCCTCCCGACAGAGCTCAAACTGACCCTCTAGTTTTCCAACTTTGATCCTAAGACTCTGATGGTTATATTTCGAATTCAAAAACCTCGTCGACTCTGATACATGTATTTGGGCATGTCACCTCTCTTAATTAGCATTAATAACAAGGATTGAAGCTGGATTTATCAACGGTTTTTGTACACAGACAAGTTATGGCACATTTACAGGAATTTTAATACATCTTAATGGCTATAAACTCTTATTTTTCGACCAATTTTCTTCCAAAAGTTTGTAAACGTCGTTTTGCTTTTATTCGATAAGTGTGTTGTGTAACCATTTCCTCGGCTCAATTACAGGTACTATATTTTACTGTTTAATAGTTAGTATTTTCATGCTTACCATATTATTTTTCCCATAGGTTAATTCTCTTATCGATTTGATGATACAATATTAATCAACATCCTAACATGGTGAGCCATAATCCCAGAAGACCAAAGGGTTTTTCTTACTTCCAATTAGCCTTCACCCCTGAAACGTCGTCTCACCCGACTGAGGCCTTGGTAATAGACACTACCCCCCACATAGGTGAAGACCATAGTCCCGCATATGAGGAGATCTACAAAATTTTTGACTCGAGTGATTTTCTTGTAGAGGACGAGGACATAGAAATATATTGGAACATCCAAAAAAATAGCATTCATTTGGTTGTTTCCCGACCAACTCTTTTCCCATACAAAGAGGCCATGCAATGGTGCTTCAAGTAATTCGATGCAAGCACCGCAACCATCATGAGAAAACAGGGGAAGCATGTGGCCTCTCTAAGGCCTGAAGACATCAATTTGAGATACCTTCTACCCACTCCCACATGTTCTCTCAATGAGCCATTCTTGAAAGAATTCACCCATGGAAACAAAGGACTAGTGAAACTAATGAAACATTGGTGGTCCAATGAAGTCGATACCCTCAAAAAAGGACACAATTTGGTTCCTACCCACATGCTCTAGGCACTGTATAAATTTTTAGTAGCCATGCTTTTTCAACTTTATGGCGAAGAGAAAAGCACACACTTCCAGACCGATTGGATGCCACTAAACCATACCATCGTCAAAACAGGGCAGGTATTCAACTGGGCAGACATCTTAGCTTTTAACATATGTCTCCATGTGAATAACACCCCATGTATGAAAAATCCATGTTTTTACATGTCTTCCTACCTAATTGATGCTATATGTTCCTATGTGCAATTTCCTGACCTAGGGTAGAACTAGTACCAAAACCAACCCCCTATTCATGTGTATTGCTCTCAGCTTTGGATAATTAATTATAAGAGACATTTTTATGACATTTGTAATATTGTCCTTGCCCCTCTACACAATATTCTTTTTGGTTTTCCAAGACATAGAATTTCCTTTGAAGCCAAGATTGGGATGAAGGGGATATTTGACTGGTTCATATGTAAATACTATTCATATATTAGTGTGTATGGAACCATTGAATCCCCACACCTTTTACCCTACTTTGTCTCAGACCGTATGCAGACGAGAGAGCTTGTTTACTAAACCATGGGGTCAAGGGTCACCTCACTGCTCCTAATTAGCAACAAAAAGCTTTGGCCTGTTTTCCCAATCCACAGACGAAACTACACTATTTCCAACGACCCACATGAAAGAAAGGAGGTAGAAACTCTACAAGGGCTGCACCTATGCTTGGGAGAGCCTAAAGGCCATGACCCACATGAGCTTGTAGTCAGCTGCTCCAGCATCCATGTAGTTGACTTTGATGAAGATAGAATTAAAGGAATATTATAGTATGAAGAAGCCCTTCATAGGTTAGCCAATGATATTTCCATGCATGATATTGAATCTGAACAGGAGGAGATGAAGAGAGTGACAATTGACCAGTTCCAAAGATTTCTCCAACAGGAATAGGTCAAATCCAAAGTTAAAGAGAAAGAAAAATCTAGAAAAGAGGAAGAGTTGAAACAAAAGAGATTCCATGCTAAAGAAGAATAACAAAGGATGCAAGTCGAGGAGGAAAGAATTAAAAAAAAAAAAAATTAACTTAAGGTGGAAAAAGCACCACTTCAAATGAAGAAAGTTGAAGAAGCCAATGCAAAGAAAACGGTTGATGAGGCAGGCGCCAAGAGATTGGTCGATGAAGCCGAAGATAAATGGGCAGCTGAAGAAGTCAAGACTGAGAAAAAGACAGACGACCTGTTGAAACAACATCAGTTTCATAATTTGAGTCAGACCCCAAACACTCCATCAACACCCAATTTGGGTATTGTGAACATGCCCCCTCAAGACTACACTCCTCTCAATATTATTCCGAGAGATTCCTCTTTTTCTTCTCAAGCCCTAAATTTTGAGGGATATGTAGTCATTATAGGACACTACTATTATGACAATAAAACAAGGAGTATTGAGAAGAGATCGAGTAAAAGAAAAAAAGGACAAGACACCAGATCCAATTCGTCTACAGGAAGAATATTAGAATGGAAGGCAGGGCCCGATCCTAAAGATAATGTTGTTCAAGCAACATCTTCCCTCCACGCTTTTGCAGGACTAAATTCCTCATCCATCCTCGAAGTAGCCATTTCCCTAAACACTGCCAAAACCAGGGTGACAGAGCTAGAGACAGAGTTAAGAGATGTTAAAGACGGGCTTACTTCAGAGTTTGGGAATGTTGCAAGAGTAGTTAACACTCTCAATACCGAGAATTTGAACAGATCCCTACAAGTGCAGAGAGATCAAATGAATACAGAGTTTGAAATAGTGATCAAGACCCAGCGGGACACCCACAATAGGGAATTGGAGGCGGAAAGATAGAAGCTCAAAAAATCCATGGAAGAAAATAGGACATCTACACTTATTGTGGATTCTATCAAAACCCAGGCGCTCAAGCTAAATAAAATATTTGCAACTAAGTAGAATGAATTGCTCAATCTGCTGAGTAAAATACAAATTGGTTGAGAAGAACAACTCACACTACAAGATAAACTGGTAGAGATTCAAGGAAGGTATTAGGGAGCACATGAGGCCTTAGAGAAGATGCTCAGTTGACAAGATATGTGCTAGGCTCCCCCCACTACACTGTCAGTATATTCTGATAGAGAAAGACTCTGATATCATATATTATTTGACACTTCTAAATGCCTTTTCAAGAACGTATAGGCCACCCAAAAGGCAGCAACTGACACCTACATAAGGTTGTGAAACAGCTTGAGCGATCTCATGGAAGAAATCATGATGTAGACGTTGCTTCTTATTTATGAAGCAACACTTGCCACTACAAAAACTATTGAGGCGGAAAAATGAAAATAAATCAACCAAGTAAGCATAGAAAGTCTAAATCAGATTGAAAATGAATATTTGGATGAACACCTGTTAAGACCTACCCATCTTCCCAGTAAAATCCAACACTGTTAAAAACGCATCAAAGGAGTTACATCAAGAAGTGTCTACCAAAGTTTGCAATGGAGAGTTAATCATGGAGAAATTGAAATCAGGCAAGCTCGAGGACATTATGAAAGATTATTTCCTCTGGGAAGAATATCAGGACCAAGTGCAGGGGTAGAGTAGCTCATGATAATAAAATTCCATAACTATACCCAGATGTCTCCTTCCTCTATTATCGTTATCTTGTTTTCCAATTTGGGACATGAAGAGTCATTTTGTAAAACGGCCTTGGGTTCATAATTGAATATTATCATGGAAATAGGTTCTCCTCATTATAAAAGAGAGGATTGTCCACAAGAAAGGGCTTTTCGTTTTCTAGATGTAGCAAGACAATATTTTTACTGTATGTGAATTTGAACCTGATGACATTTTTGAAGATTGCGGTTTTAATGTGTATGAATGTGATTATTCAATTTATGCATGTTTATTCATGTAGTGTGTGAATGTTGGTTTGTGAATTACTTCTGAGATAATGTTCTCATGTTTACATTTACCATGATTTTAAAATTGAGTACAACGACTGTGTGATACAGTTAATCAATCAATTACTTGATTCTAACTTATTATGTTGTTAAACATTCATGTTACTTGTATTATGAATTTCTTTTGTGCAAGTAATATAAATATTTCACTATATTCATCATTTTTGTATTTGCTCCTGATCAGGATAGTGTAGTATGAAATAGAATAGACACTACATCTTAGGATTGTAATTATTCCTCTTAGCTTAGAATTAGTTAGTTAGGATTTTATTTTTTAATTCATCTGAGAACCTTCAGTTATCATATTCATATTTAGCTAGTATATTAGTTAGATCGGTAACCAGGCCAAAATCTAGTCAGAAACGTTATCTCAAACGAGAGTGGGTCTAATTGGGACCTACCATCGGGTGTTTTCCCTCATCTAATTGAACGGGTCATTTTGGCCCATCAACACATAGATTGTGATAAGGCGTGAGGATTCTTCAATCGGGCATGTTTGAGAACCCCAAATATGTGTGGGGTGGGGATAATATTTTCCTTGAATAATATCATTATATTTCTTTGAAATATTTTGTTGGACAAGGAACAAATAATAGACTTGAGTTCTATGCATTGTGCCTTATTTTGGAAGCGACAACAGACAAAGGTTTAAAACACTTGCAAGTTTTCAGAGACTCTAATATGCTAATGGATTGGGCCAATAATAAATGTGTAATTGAGAATATGTTGTTAACTCCAATCATGAATCAAGTTGGAGGTAAAAGGAAGTTTTGAAATACCATCTTTTGCCCATATTTATAGATATTTCAATTCCAAAGTAGTTCAACTATCTAAGGAATCTCTTTTATTGCAAGAGGGGTTCCTATCTGAGCAAGAGTTCAAAGAAGGGACACAAATTTAAAATTTTGAAAGATCTCTTTACTAATGTAGGAGCTAAAAGAGATTATGTTTTATGCTTTGTGCTTGGATTTGTGTCTAGACTTCTTATAGAGATTTAAGGTAGTAAAAATGTTTTGAAATGATTTTTTAAGGCTACCTTAAAGGAGCCTAAGAAGAATGTAATATCTAGTAATCGGATAGGAAAGGAGACTATTTCAAGGCAACACTACGACTGTTTATTTTTTAACATTTTAAGGCAAACATATGTGTATTCTAATTTCAAACTTGAAATATCAAATATAAAGGTCTTTTTCTTGGAAAATAAAAACAACACATTATCTAGAAACTATAGATGGATCAAACAAAAGGATCCCAATAGCTTAATGCCTCTTAAAGAACTAGTTCTCTTTGCTTTTGATGAACACCTCCTTAATCCTTCAACAATAATTAAAAACAATAAAGGTGACAAAGGGTGACCTTGTCTTAGATATTTTCTTGGTCTAAAAAACCTAAAGTGGAGCCATTATTAATAACTACAAAGGACATAAAATATAAGCACCTCATTATCCAATTCATCATTTGCACTCAAAACCTAATGTGAATTAGGATGAACCTTAGATAAAACGAAATAGATCTAGCATATTCCTTTGACAGGTCCACTTTCGTAACCATTTCTTTCATTTTTTGAGTTTCGATGCTATGAAATCTTTTTTTAGTCACTCCAATAGCTTCGTGGATTAGTATTCAATGTAGGGATTCATTTTTTTTCTTTGGATACGACCTCTAAAAAGAACCATGTTCACCCTCATTGCAACAATCTTATACATATAATTACAAAGGGATATAGATCTGAAATCAATAAAATATGTAGGCTTGTCCTTTTGGGGGATTGAAGATAGGAATGTAGAATTAAAGGCCCTTGAGACCTCCCATAACCTCCTTGTATCCTCCGCCACCATAATCAATTATTCTTCCGAGAAATCATAAAGACCCACAAAAACTCCATTGTCTAACCTTTAGAACTTAGACTCATATCCTCCTAAATAGAAGCTAGTACAACCTTGAGCTCAACCTTGAGATCAACCTTGGACACTTCTTCCACTAGCACTTCATTTTCTTCCTCATATATAAACCTAAGAAAACAATAAGAAATCTTTACTATCTTTGCAATGTTTACCTTGTCTAGTTCCTAGTATAATCTTGTAAGGCCCTCCTAATTCAGAGCCTCAATAATAAATAAATAAATATATATATATATTGTTATTTCCTACTGAAATAATCTGCAATTTAATTTATTATTTTCTTTCATGGTTTTTCTTTGGTTTTTCTTTATACCAGGAGTAAATTGATAAACAACATAATCACAACAACACCATAATGAAATACATACATCAACATAATCAAAACAACAACATAATAAAATGCATACCTCTACCTGTAGGTTGGTTGCTTTTGTCCATGGTTCTCTTGTTCTTGAGCTTGCCCAAACTTCCCAATTGAATATTAACCTCCCATCCAACTAGGAACAACCTCTTCGGCTCCCTAGCTCCAGGAATCCTTGTGGTTTCCTGGCCCCCGAGCCCAAAGTTCCCAGCAACAGCAATGTCGTGTGAGAGTTTCCAAAATGATATGTTCTCCCAATTTTCCTCCTCCTCCTTAACCTCTTGCAGAAATTTCCAATCAAAAAATGAGACCCCTCTCCAAGTCCTCTCCTCTCTTCCTTATCCTCCCTTCTCATTCAATTCCCCAACTATTTTATCCCCCTCATTAATTCCCCAACAGCCTTATCCCTTCATTAATTACTTCACCTACCTTTTAATAATAAAATAATAAAAAGACTCATTTTATTTATTTTAATAATTAATTTAATTTAAATTAAAAACTATGATAAGCAATTAATCAAATTGGGTTGTTACATACACCCACCCTTCAAGAAAATTCGTCCCGAAGTTAGAGTAATTTACAATACAAGGGTAATGACACATGATTCATACATCCACATCAAATAAGCAACATCATCAATTTAAAACACTTACACATACTAGTGTACATTTGCAAGGTATGCATGTGTAGCTAGCACATACAGGACTCGCACATGTACTAATGAAAATAATTATCACACCTAAATTAATTCTTTTATGCATCCAATCCAATCAACAAGACCATTCATTTCATAAAAGATAGTAAACCATTTAAAATGTTCGTGAAATCCCTTAATTACAATAATTTAGCACAAGCAACATTCACTTAGATAATTGTACTTCAGTTAAGTAAATATAAACATACATATATACATATTTTTCAAAATGAGGAAATCAAGAAATTCTACCATAATGTGAAAGCCCCACACACTCTCAACTACTTCTAGTCACCCTTCCTCCTTAACCTACTTCCATCTTCCATCCCTATCCTTACTCTGTTGGACTATCTTGGAGCGTCAACTATATTGACCTAACTCTAGATAGAACCTGTAAGCAGAAGTGTCAACTCTCTTGACCAAGCTTCCTCAATAGGCATCTGGCATCCATCATCACACGTATAGAGGAGCATGAGCTAACATTGTCCTCCCATGACTCCAGGTTTCAGAGGATACACGGTGGGAAATGCCTCAACCCCTCCTAATAGAACTAGTTTCAACACCCTACCATGGACCATATAGTGGCACTGTGTTGTAGGGAATTTTGTCATCATGTATTCAATTTTAGGCAGTCTTGCCACCTAAAAAAACTACACTTGTCCACACATCATAGTAATGCATTTGAACCAATATAATTTCACATACAAGATTCATACCATATTGTTTCCTAGTTGAGGTTCACGACATCAACCTTTTATCATTATTATTCTCTATCTATTTCATAGCCTATTAACCTGTAGATTAGTCTATAACAGAAACCCATACATATCCATGCATTATCATCATGTAAATGCATTTAATCATAATCTCAATCCAGTATCCACATACCAACAACTTTAAATGTCAAAATTTTCAAGTTAGAAATAGATTGCATAATATCCATCATAATTCAAATAACGTTAAACATTCATAGAATTAGCATTCACATAGGTTCATATATCTTAAAAGTTCAAGTGTATCATTAATAGTTTCACAATGAATAGAAAATAAATATGATTAGGCCTTAAGTAATTCTAGTTGTCTAAGTCAAAAGGTGGCATTACATACACCCAACCTTCAGGAAAACATATTCCCGAGGTGGTCAAAAACTAAGGGATGATCTCTTCGTAAGGTCTCTACATCCTCCCAAGTAGCAGATCCTGGGCTATACTTGTCCCACTGGACCTTAACTTGGTATACCAGAGGATTCCCAAGCTGTCAGACCCTACGGTCCAATATGTGTAACGGTTCTATCGTGCGGGTTCTCACGTCTGATACCTGCAATTACTTCCAATTCAGTTTATGAGATTTGTTAGCAACATAATGACGTAGAACAAATACATGAAAAACATTATGAGTTTTATGCAAGTGGGGTGGCAGTACGAGACAATAGGCAACAGGTCCAATTCTCTCTTGGATTTTGAATGGTCCTATAAATTGAGGCGACAAATTTGTCCCTTTCCCAAACCGAATGGTACTCTTATTAGGCCTGATACGAATGAAAACTTGATCTCCCACTCTATAAATTTGGTCAGTCCTATGTGCATCAACATAAATTTTCTATCTATCATGTGCTTCCTTTAGTCACTTCCTAATATGAATCACTTGTTACTCCATCTCTTGAATGAATTCTGGCCCAATTGTCACTCGGTCTTCTAACCTTTCCCAACTTAACGGTGTCCTGCATGGCCTTCCATATAGAGCTTCATAGGGTGGTATTCCAATGGAGCTATGAAAACTATTATTGTAGGCAAACTCTACCAAAGGTAAGTACTTCTCCCAATGGGTTTGATTATCCATAACATACATCCTAAGCATGTCTTCCATAACTTGATTTACTCTCTTAGTTTTCCCATCTGTTTCAAGATGATATGTTGTGCTTAAGTTCAAATGAGTTCCCAACGTTGACTGCAAACTTGTCCAAAACCTAGATGTGAATCAGGAATCCCTATCTGAAATGATCTTCTTCGGTAACCCATGCAGATAGATGACCTCACTTATAAACACGCATGCCACATCAGTGACATCATAAGTGTCTCTAATTGGAATAAAATGAGCACTCTTGGTCAACTTATCAACTATCACAATAATGGAATTACGTCTATGCAATGTGGGAGGAAATCCCATAACAAAATCCATAGAAATGACTTCCCACTTGGACATAGGGACATCATGCGGTTGTAGGAGACCTGTAGGGTGGTGGTGGTCAGCCTTCACTTGTTGACACTCTAGGCACTTGGCGACGAAATGGACTACATCATGCTTCATGCCTACCTAGAAGAAAATATTCTTCATGTCAGTGTACTTTTTCTTCACACCCGGATGTGCACAATAAATTTCTCTATGGGCTTCCTTGAATATGATGCTTTGAATATCCCCACCTTCAGGGATTTACATCCTTCCCTGATATCTTAATAATCCATCTATTTGCAAGCTATATCCTTCATACTTTTTATCTACTTGCATCCCACTCTGGAGGGTTAAAGTAACCTTTAAATACCAACTATCTCCAAGAAGTTTCCCCAACACAAGCTCCCTCAAATTAACTTTTAAGGGTACCAAAGAGAAGACATGTGGTCTCCTTCTCAAGGCATCCACGACCACTTTCTCCTTTCCCTTGATGTATGAAATTCCAAAATCGTACCCACTCATAAACTCACTCCATCACCTCTACCTTGCATTGAGATCCCTTTGAGTGAAGAGATGCTTTAATCTTTCATGGTCTGTTTTGAGCTCAAAGCTTTGCCCCACTATATAATGCCTTCAAATCTTCAAATCTAGCATTACAACTACCAACTCTAAATCATGAGTAGCATAAACCTCCTCATGTTGATTCAACTTTCTTGATGCATACGCTATCACTCCCCCATCCTACATTAGCATGGCTCCCAATCCTTGCTTCAAGGCATTTGTGAAGACTAGGAAGTCTTTTTACATATCCAACACTCATAGAATTGGTGCACTAGTTAGTAACCCCTTAAGCTCTATGAACGCAATATTGCATTCTTATGTCCATTTATACCTGACCCCCTTGCACTGCAAGGTGGTGATTGGTTTCACTATTTTAGAGAACCCTTCCACAAACCTTTGATAATAACCCGCTAGCCCCATGAAGCTTCTTACCTCATGAGCATTTTTCAGCATTGGCCATTCCATAATGGCCTTTACCTTTTCTGGGTCCACAGAGATTCCTTCACCAGAAATTATATGACCTAAATAGTGAATTTCTTTCTGGAAGAAAGAACACTTCGATAACTTTCCATAAAATTTGTTCTCTCTATGGCACAACAACACCAGTCGCGAGTGTTCCTCATGTTCTCTTTCGTTCTTGGAATAGATGAGGATATCATCCAGAAAGACTGGTACAAAGCAGTGTCAGTACTTTCGGAATACACCATTCATGAGGCTCATGAATATTGTTGGCACATTGGTCAAACCAAAAGGTACTATAACGAACTCCTAATTCCCAAACCGAGTTCGAAAGGCAATTTTAGGAATATCGTCTTCATTAATCCTTAACTAGTGACACCATGATCGCCGACCATTTTTTGAGAAAATTGTTGCTCCTTTCATCTGATCAAAGAGGTCATCTGTCTGTGGCAATGGGTACCTATTCATCATTGTAGCACGGTTCAAGTCCCTATAATCTATACACAATCGTAAGGAACCATCTTTCTTCTTAAAAAAAATTATTGGTGCACCCGAAGGTGAGACGCTAGGCCTTATTAGTCCCAAGTCAAGTAGTTCCTTCAACTCCATATGCAACTCACAAAGTTTTGGTGCTTTCATCCTGTACGGAGTCTTGGAAACTGATTTAGCACTGGGTTTTAACTCAATCGTAAAATCAAGCTCCCTCTCAGGAGGTAACCCTAGCAACTCTTTCAGAAAAACATCCTTAAACTCTAGCAATACTGGATATTGATCCAAGGAGGGTCCTTTCCCTTCATTGATTGCTTCCACTACATACAATCAACAGCCTTGCCTCATGCAATGTTTAACTTTCATGGTCGAGATAAAGCACACAGACACCTTCCTCCGTACATCGTGGATCTCTACTTACCTTCCTTCATTGTCAACACAAAGCACCCTTTTCACGAAACAATCTACCATAGCTCAATGGGCTTCTAACCAATCCATTCAAATGATTAGGTCATACATCCCTAGGGAAGTGACATACACCTTCAACCTAGTAGTACACACTTCCAGGTGTACTACACAATTATCGACGTTAGGTCCTACCGCTTGTTTTTCCCTCGAAGCCATCTCAACTTGTTTAAATTCATCGTGCTCATAGGCTACCAACCCACACTTTTCTAATGCACAAGGTGAAAATGAAACTATCTGTAGCACCATAATCAAATAAAATCTTAACATTGATATGATTTAGCATACCCAATGATTCCACCACAATGGATTGATGCGCTGCCTGGCGGTTATTGACAGTTGCATAAATCTGGTGGCTACTACTCGCTCTTCCCATCGGGGCCTTTCCTTCTCTATGCACAAATCATGCTTGTAATTCTGGACAATCACACTCGTAATGAGGTCCTCCACACCTGCAAAAAGTAACACCAGATGGAACCTGCACACTGCCCTATGACGGTCTCTAAAATGATTTCCTTCCCCTGGAACCCCTGCCCCTACTAACTACTCTCTGAGAAGGTCACGGTCCTACCTGCGTCGTTGGTGATGAGCGGGATGATGCACTCGATGCCATTTAATTACCTGTCATAACTGCTCTAGGTGTGACTCTACTGCCATAAGGAGGTGGCTTAGAGTTTCCACTCTTGGAGAAGATCCTAGGGGCCTTCCCCATGAATACAGGATGTTGCGGAATGGTTGACCTCATACCTTAGTTTAATCTCATATGCTCCTCCTTGTAACGATCATTTTCAACTGCTTTAGCAATTGATGATGGTTTCCACATCTGTACCATGGCCCTTACCTTAGGGTTTAACTCGTACACAAAACGTTTTGTCTGTCGTTGATTGGTATTCATGTATGAGACATATTTTACTAACTCCATGAACTTGGTCTCATACTCTTCAACGGTTATGTTTCCCTGAACTAGAGTATGAAATGCTCCTACCTGTTGTTCCTCGTAGTATGCAGGAAAATATTTTCTCCAGAACCTTTCCTCAAAAATATCCCAAGAGATTGTGTCTAGGTTAAGGTGCAACTACCTCTCCAGATTACCCCACCAGTTCAAGGCATTGTCCCTCAACTGAAAGATCATTATCTTCGCCTTTGATGTGGAAGAATAGTCTCTTAAGGCGAAACATCACGTCATTCCTTCCAACCATGCCTTTGCACATTCACTTGCACGACCCCCAACAAACTCTGGGAGCTTGATCTTCTACAGTTCTTTGGTGATGTACCCTGGTGGAGTCCCTCCCTCTGATTCCCTCGACGCTTCAAGGTTACCCACTCCAGATGGTGGGGGTTCCACTTTGACATATGTTGACCGGAGTCCCTTTAATGTCTCATTAATAGCCTCCAAAGAGCCCAAAATGAGAGATAATCCGGGCTATGGTGGTGGCAGCACTGGCATTGGCGGTCATTGCGACGATGCCCCTCGACCTCAATTTCCCCAAGTCCTAACCATCTTGAATAATTGAATATGCGTCAAACCAAATGCTTATCAGAGAAGAGTTTAAGACATTCCACATTTTCTCAATATACTTGCAAACATAGGATTAGGCGTAAAAAAAAAAAATTTACTTGTCTATAAACATACATTACTCTTTTTAGGGTAAGTGGATAAAGGTCAAGGTTAAAAAATCTAAGCTTGGTATCTTCGCCTAAGTAAACTACTAACTCTTTTGCCTCGCTAGCTAGGATAGCATTGTGGGGTACTCACCAGTTACCCTTAGTTGTTTCCTAATCATGCATTATACCCCATCTTCTAACCCTTATATCCTTATATCCCTTGTGAATAATTAATCACTCACTTATTTAATAACATTTTATAATTAATTAACTAAAATTTATCACAATGCCCTTAATAGCATTAATTAATAGAATGATTAATTAACATTTCCATAACTTAATATAATGTTAATTAATCAACTTTACATTAACACAATTTTTCTTTTAAACCATTATTAACCTTTATATATAAAAAAAAAAATACTAGTGCCCCCTTTTCAATTTATTTTTATATGTGTAGCAATTGTTTTTAACACCTATTAATAAACAAAAATAACATTTATTAATTAAATAAATAAATTTTAAATTAAATCAAAAAAATTGTGTCATTACCAATTCAAATATTAAATTTAAATATGTATTAAAAAAATAACAAAGAAAATAAAAAAATCAAACTTATGGATAGGCATGGGTCCTTGCATGAGGCTCTCATGCCTCCTCCATGAATTTTCGTAATTAAAATATAAATAAAAAAATATCTAACCAAAACCCTACCCTGCCTCTTCTCACTCACACAACACGCATTAATCCACTCGACCGCCTCTTCCTCTGCAATTATGGGCCGAGGGTTTGGCGATGGCTCCACGGTTGGTCGTCCAAAGGTGCAACCATGGCTGAGGTGATGTGTAGTGCCTGGGGCTTGCACCCTGCGGGCTCTCCTCCTCGTGGTTTTGTATTGGACTTGAGCAAGCAACTATGGAGGTGGGCATTGAAGAAATGTGGTCTGAGCTTGTGGGCGACCGTGGAATCTACCATCATCTTGTGTGTGTGCGGGTACTAGTGGTTTCTCTGGCAGTCTTATATTTGAAGAGAAGTAGGCATTCAAATCCTCTCCTCCTCGATAGGGTTAGAGATAGAGCGTGGTCCCCCTCCTCCTTCTCCTCCTCTGCATTCTGCCTACGGTGGTCAGAAGGGACCTGCGGCTCAGTGTGGTATTTCTCCTCCATGGCATGAAGACAATAAAGATGGACACTATGTCTTCAAGCTCGGAGAGAATTTAACTCCAAGATAAAAAAAAATCTCAACAAAATGGGGGAAGGGACCTTTGGTCGTGTTTTGGAATGTTGGGACTGAGAAGCAAAAGAGTTTGTAGCCGTGAAAATTATTCACAACATACAGAAATATCATGATGCAACAATTATTGAAATTGATGTTCTTAGTGTTCTCTCCATACACGATAAAAGTAGTTCACGGTGTGTCTAGATAAGGAATTGGTTTGATTTTCAGAACCACATTTGTATTGTCTGTGAGAATCTTGGATCAAGCTTATTCGATTTTCTACACAAAAACAAATATTGCCCATTTCATGTTGATCTAGTCTGGGAGTTTGGTCGGAAACTTTCAGAATTTGTAGCATATATGCATAAATTACATATAATACACACATATTTGAATCCATAGAATATACTTATTATTTCTTCAGACTATTTAAAGGTTCCATATTACAAGGTAATTGCCTAATGGAATTCATTGTTGTCCATTCAGAAGGTTGTACGTTTTATTCCTTTCTAGTTTCAAGATTATCACATTGATGCTCTTGTAAGATTTTTTTTTTCCAACTGAATAGTGAAGATAAGCTCCTGGCTGAGGAGAACAAGGTTTTTATGGTGGCTTCGAAGAAGCCATTAATGGAGACCCATTCAAGTGCAACATGTAGCGGAGGTGAAGGTGGTCACATACTCAATGTTGGGTTCGGCATGGGTTTGGGTTTATTGAATCTCATCGGGATGTCTATGCTCGAATGTGAGCAACGATGGCACTTGGTTGGATATTATGATGTGAAGAGTAAGACGGGAGGCCCTTTTGAAACCATCAGGAACCCGGATGAGCTCGCACACGTTGCAACACTGGTCTTGACATTGCCATCAGACTGTTGGAACCCATCAAGGATCAGTTTCCTATGATTTCATACGTTGATTTCTATCTGCTCGTTGGTGTTGTCGCCATTGAAATTAAGGGAGGGCCCGACATTCCTTTCCATCCAGGAAGACTACATAAATCTGAGTCTCTATAGGAGGGTCGTTTGGCCGATGCCACTAATGCTACGATCAATGCCATTGTATTATTTAGAATCGCTTGAGAATAACGATGTAAAAATTCCAATTTCAAAGAATCTGACCACAAGTTGGTGGTTCTAGCTATACTTGATCCATTCCATGAGCATGTTCGTTGAGGG
>SNQJ01S0008631.1:0-13080 GCA_010110895.2 Picea sitchensis | reverse complement strand
TATCATCTCACTAAAGAGGGGTGGCTACATTTAATATATGTAGAATCAAGTGATTGTTTGTAGAGTAAATACATCCCACATGTGGTTTATTGAAAAAATGATAATTTCAAAGTATTTAAATGTGTTACATAACATTATAATATTCTCAAATTAAGAAAAAAGACGAATTGTTGAACAACAATAATTAAAAAAACAATTGTTAAAAAATAAATATATGATTATTTTAATTTTTATTATTTAATAATTTCACTATTAATAATTTAATTTATAAATTGATAAATTAGTTTTGTGATTTGAAATTGAACAAGAGGTTAAATTGCAATCAAGGGTAGTATATGGTCTCACGTATGGACAAAGGTTATATGCTACTATAAAGCACATGACCCCACTTGAGGCAACCTCAACGATGACCATTAAGGACACTGGCTTTCTTTCTGATACTATCTAGGTTGAAACCACCTTTTGGTCCTGGTGTAAGACCTAAAACTACTTCTAATTGGCCAAGAGCTAATCTTCCTCGGATGTAAGGAAACATGTTAATGGGCAAAACCTAAAGGCATTTGGCACTAGCGAATGTCTACCCCCTTACTAACCATTAATGGGTCATTTTATGTGGTGTGGTTTTCCTTGAATAACGACGATGAGTCCACCCACATTTGTGAACAACCATTGATGGATGCCCTCACTATATGTGACAACTGAGTTATGACAGGTTTTCCCACCTTCGAAAAAAAGGAAATTGTACAAATAACTGTCGATATGAGTACACTATCATTTCTACAACCATTTTTTAATTCATATGTGAGTAGTATTTCTCTATGATGCTAAATTTTTATTAATAAAGTTTATGGTACTAGCAGTAAACCACTACATAAATAACAAACATTCTCTAACATAAGCACAAATAAATAAAGTTTACCACCTTAAGCATAAACTAACACATCCCCAAATTGTTAGAAAGGGAACATTGAAGTGGATCAAGGTAGTTATGTTGTTCAAAAATAGGGAAAATGTTATTTTTTGCATGGTCCATGAATAACTAATAGAGGGTATGTTGAACATGGTTTACGAATAACTCATTAAAGCAAGCTAACATACTATGTGTCGACATACATATGATTGGAGGATGTGATGGATGAGGTTGTGAGGTCCTTGATCATCGTCCAATCAATTCGAGGTCAACAATAGTCGAGGTTTCTATTGGAGCTCTAAAATCCCTCTGAAAGATGCTACAAGATCCTTTCCAAATTTGTGGCACAATCCCACCTTACAAATGGGTAACTATAACCCCTAATTCATAAGATTGGACATAGGTAAATGTTTGCATGCAAATGGAATGGGATTGCATCCTTGCCAAATCCTCCACACACATGGTAATTGATGAAATGGTTGTTGCAGCATGTGGATATTGATATGGTCGTGATATGACATAAATTTCTGACCTTGGATACGTAGGGGATAAAATGATATAATCACCCCCCATTTTTTTCTAAATCGCTTTGATTAAACAAGGAGGCTTTATTTCCACATGAATCTACTTTCGAACCTAGGTCTTGCAAAACTTGATAGTATGAAGCTATGAGTTGGTTACTTACCTCCTTATTTACTTGATTGATGATTAAAGCAAGCTTGTTGTCTTTTGGGTTAATTTTTCTATCATCGACTTGATGATCACACTTGAATCTCCTATAGTTATTAGAGATTTCATGTTGGCTTATATGGAGAGGAAAAGGCCTCGGAGGAGAGAAAAGGCCTTGGCTTGGTTCTTTGTGGTTTGTCCTAGACCCTAGGTTTAGGTCATTTCCATGTTTCCTTCAAGATCATAGATGATCCCCCCCACACCTAGCACCCTTGGATTTCCTTTGGAAGCACCATCAAATAAAATAATAAATGATCTTTGCTTCAATCACCATAATTGAATTTTCTGCATATCCATTCAAATTTTCCATGGATTATTGTTGTTTTACTTGCATTGGGATAAGCATTAGTTTTGAACAGAAATTGAGAATTGTTGAAGCCATTCTTTTTCATCCTAGTCTAGGGACCGATCTTAAGAATTCCCTTTGTTTCTAGCCAACCATAATTTCCAGCAAAGATACTTTGGGAGCACAGTCCATAGCCTTTTCAGAGTATGTTTGTTTTTTAAAGATCCCCTGTACTTTTTGCTCCACAGTGTGAACATGTCCCTCCATGAGCTTGACCTATATGAGTGGTGGTTGAGATCATCAAATGTGATTAACCATGTCTTTTTAGTGCACTCAAAGAATGTATGATGAGTAGATTCTCAGTAGAAAGACATAGAGCGCACCTTGAGGAACCTTGAATTCCTATTTTTTTTGTAGATTTCCCATCGTCAAAAGTTTTCCATGAACCATGAGCTAGTGAATTTTTTTTTATTTTGTGAAGCCCGTCACTATGCTAATTCTAACACCAAATGGGAGATCATTTAGGAAGAGGTTGAGATGTAAGTTGATGCATGTACCTTTCCTTAACTCTATAGTCTAAATCACCCCATCTGTACAATCCCTATTGTTTAAATCTCATGGGGTGCAACCCTTAAGTGTAACTAACAACTTTAGAGCCAATGCACTAAGATTAGGAGGAGGCTCTCCCAATGACCAACCAAGAATATGCCCATTATTCTCTGACCACCTTGAAATATCATATCGAGTTTTTAAGTTCTTACTGTCCATCCATGTCTTCAAGGGTTGCAAATCTATCTTTTTCTCTAAAGGTTGATTTCTCGTAATGTTATATGTCTGTATTTACTATTAACAATAATCCAAGTTATTTTAGAGCAAATTGTTGGAGCTACAACTTTAAGAAGTTGTCATATATGAAAGCCTTTTTGATTTGTTGACAAGCCATCAATACACCTCTTGCTATTTCTTGTAAATTATTTTTTCCACCATTCAAGTTTGCATGTGATAATCCTCCATAATAGTTTGGCACCAAAAACATGATTCATAAGAGGTGGGTCCATGATCCCCAATCCCCCTCTTCCCTTTGGAGCTCTAGCAATTCTCTAGTTGATCAAATGATTTCTTTTTGGTATTCAATTTCCCCCCCTACCACATAAGCTTTATGATCTCTCGGGGGTTTTGTTGTATAATGCCAACTGGAGCTAGCATGGTGGAGCATTGAAAGAGTAGAAGAGTTGTAAGGATTAAATTTATTAATACAATGTCACCTAGAATATTCAACCATTGTGATCCCCATTGATTGAATTTAGATTTATTTTTTTGAATGATGCTTTGTCGAGAATGAGATTATGCATTTCCTAGGGATACTAGCATTCCTAAGTATTTAAACGAAGACCAGTTCTCATGGCATGGGAATTGTAGGATTCGAGAGATAGAAGAAAGAAATTGCGAGCTTATATTCCAACCAAAATCCTAGTTTTTTTTGGTTGTTAGTCTTTCCACCAGAGACACTTATAAAAAGATCCAAAACTTACTTAAATCTACCAACAATTATGGTGGACTCTCCCCACAAAAGGAGGGTATCATCAACAACTTGAGAATGGTTTAGGGTTTTTAAACCCCTAATTAGTTTGAGCTCCGGGAGCTCCCTAACAATCCTTTCAACTTTCAATTTTTGACTCAAAGACTTTGCCATAATTATGTATAAAAGAGGAGAGAGAGTCCAACCTTGTCTCAAGCCACAACTCCAATGAAATAAGGATGTGGGTATCCCATTAAATAGGGGGGCAATCCAAGGAATGTCGATACAAGAGGACACCCACTGAATAAAAGCAGAACCAAACCCAAATTTAAACAAAAAATCAAACAAAAAGGAATGTCTTACCCTGTCAAAGGTATTGGCCATGTCAAGTTTGATGGTTGTTCCCTTATCTTTGTTCTCCTTGCTTGAATGTGTGGCTTCTTGGACCAAAACTATGTTATCCACCATCTATCGATTTTTCATGAAGCTATCTTGATTATGGGAGATAATTTTAGGAAAAATAATTTTTAACTTGTTTTCTATGATCTTTGTCAATATCGTATATGAGGAATATAGGGAATATGGTCAAAATATGGAGTAAGATGAGGGATTTGCTTCGTTTGGGATAAGGGTGAGGAAAGAAGAGTTATTATTCCCTCCCAATTTGCATGACTTTTGTAAACATTACAACATTCTTCTTAGGTCTATTTTAATTAAACTTCAGAAAACTCTAAAAAAATGAATAGAGAATCCATCGAGACTTAGGGATTTGTCAGGAGCGAGGCTCCAAATTGCATTTAGTATCTCCAGATAATCTACTGTTTCATAAGGTCAATGTTATTTTCTGCAGTAATGACTGCTGGGATGTATTCTAGCATGAAAACAATAGTTTCAAGTTCAATTCCTTTATGTTCAAAGTATAGAGACTCAAAATGAGACTCGACCACATCCTTTATATCCTAAAAGTAAGAAATTTTGGAATCCAACTTCAAGGATATATCTTTGACATTGTTTTTATTTATTTTTGCTTTGGTTTTCCAATGGAAGAATGTCATATTTCTATCTCCTAGTTTGAACCATAGGCTTTAGGCTTTAGTCGCCATGTTTCCTCTTATGCCCATAGAGCATTATCAAGCTTTCGATGAATTGTGATCTCATACTTTTGAAGGTCGAGAGTGATACCTTCAGTTTCAATTTTTGCTTGAATAACTACTAACTAAGCTTCGAGGAAGCTTCGAGGGATTCTTTCTCACTTGGTAGATAGGAATATGATGCTTTTACCAATTCTTTAAGAGCCCTCTTAACCAATTTTAGTTTCTAGTCCCAAATATAAATTGGAGAGCTCGAGACCCAAATGCTCTATGTAACATCCCCAATTTTAACACTTGTAAATTATAATGTAAACGTGCAACTGTGATTTAGGTTGGTGAGCCAATATTTTTGGGTCGAAGAGCCCATACTGATTAATATGGACGATGATTGAACTATGCATTTTGTACACAATGTCATTAATAAAAATAACAATCACTTGTTGTGATACAAGAGGGACAATAATGACCGGGGGGGGCGCTATGATTCCACAAGAGAGGGGAAAGTCTAAGAGGAGGCCCAAGGGGGGAATTATTCATGTGTATTAATCCAAACCCACCTCCTAAAATTATCATTGTGCATAACCCTTCTATTTTTTTCAGTTTGAGTGTTTCCAAAGCCAATCATTAAACACATGTAAGAGGGTTGGTGTGAAAAGTCACATCCCATAGTTATGAGAGCATGGGGACTAAGTACAATCAACATTGGGCAATGTGAGAGTCAACATGCATGGGAAAAGGGGAAATTCATTTGGTAAAGGAGGATAGTTTTTACATGTGACTTTTGAGAGAGCAAGGGAGAAGTTGGGTGTTAGGAAAGATCACCAACCATGCTAGCCATGGAGAGACAACTTGTTGGGTTGTGTTTGAAGCTGTAGACAATGTGCCTATAACATGGGTTGTATGTATGTAGGCATGTTTCCTTTGGAGGAAACTGCATAAAGAGCCTCGAGGAGGCTATGTGAACACTCTTAGAACAACTGAGAATTCTCGGAGTCCCCAACTGTGAGATTTCCTAGCCAACTGAGTGCACTGGATCCCATTCCTTGCATTGTGTAGATTGAGGGGAAGAGAGTGCTACTGGATTGGAATTGTTGTTGGAGTAGAACTTGTTTTTTAGGATGTTGAGTGTGTAGACAATGAACAATAAGGCTAGACCTCCTTGTGGACTCATAGCCTCGACTTGAGGGTGGCTTTCTATTGAGAGATAATGAACAACAAGCTCATGATTGGGAGGAACGTCCTTTGTACGCATCCAATTGGTTATTTTATAAACAACTAAGTTTTATTTTATGTTTGTTATGTTAATTTCATTGTGTATATATGTTACTTTGAATGTTGTTGAGTATGTGTAAATAACATGTATTCATGGTTTTGTATATGATGTTAGATGCATGTTAAATTGTGGGCCTATTGCCCCTTGGTTTATTTTTTTATGTGCGAGGTGTTTGGTTTTATTCTGTTTTTAGCAAATAGGTATTTTACAGTTGGTATTAGAGATGTTTTTTTTTTTGGTAATGGGTGCATTACAAATTGGTATCAGAGCTTCTAGTTCAACATCAAGTCGTATGGGCCAAGGACCAGTGTGAATTGGGTAAATTCGTTGTTTTAGAGATTCAACTATGATAGATATGGGGAAATTCGTGAAAATAGAGAGAAATCCCCAATTTTCTAAAAAAATTCAGGTCGAAATTACACTTAGAATGGTTGAGGAGATGATCGATGGCATCGATCTGCAAGTCACAAAGTTAAATTAGGCCTGGAAGATCGAATTCTATGTTTTAATGGTGATTGAGAAGTTAATAAAATAAACGAACCGGATCACATTTGACTTGGCAATCAATGACCGAGATCCACTTTTGGATCGGTCAAAATTCTTAAGTTCACCGAAGAAAATTTATTAATTTTTCAAAAAAATTATAATTTTCGAGATTTTTGAAAAACATTTCGTATAGGTGATGACATGGATCATACCCATGACATGGATTGACGGGATACCCATTAACAACATAATGGTGGTAGAAGGCAAAGGTCATGGAATAGATTTGATGGACCAATGAACGAGATTGCATTCGATTTTGAGATTGACGACCCAGATTCATCCTAGATGCCACCAAAATCTTCTAAGTTTTGGAGTTCAAGGTTTGGATTTTGGTGAAGTCTGAACAAGAGTTAAAGGAAATCATCAATGGCCATTGGAGTTTAGGGTTCAAATTTCGGCAAAGTATGAACAAAATTTAAAGGAAATCATCGATGGTCGATAGCCGATGGATTTCGGATTTCGGTGAAGTTCAAACAAAAGTTAAAGGAAATCACTGACGAAGTTTTGGGGTTCGACAATTTTTTTTAAAATAATGACATTTTCGTGGATTATCGATCATCGATTAAGGACTTTAGAGATTGTTGAAGAAGGGAAAAAGGGAAGAAAAGAAGAGGAGAAAAAGAGAAGAAGAGAAAGGAAGAAAATAAGAGGAAGAGAAGGAAAGAGAAAGAGAAAGAAAAGAAAGAGAAGAGGAGAAAGGGAAGGAGAAAATGAACAATTTACAAAAAAAAAAGTTTGGAGCCAAAAACTTATTTTGGTCATAACATGTGCATTTCAACTCATAAATCGATGAAATTTTAAGTGTCTGTCCACATTAACAAGGGCTACAAAAATGCAAGTGAGGGACACTTGCTAATTCTGCTTAAATTTCCGAAAAAACATGAATTAATGGCTTTTAAATATCTGGGTCATGCTCAGTATCCGGGGCCCAAAAAATGGTAAGAATTTTAAAGAGAGCTCAAAATCCAGGCACAAAGATACCCATTTTGGATCCTGCCAAAATTCAAAAGGGGTTGGTGTGTGGATACTCAAACATGGCAAAATCCACTATCCCTGGACACGTTTCATGGATTTTTGACATCTTCGAAGGAGGAAAAGGGACCCCAAATTCCCAATCCAAGATTTTTTTTATTTAGTTGACATTTTATCTACTCATCAATCTGGACAACTTTGTCTCGAGACATTTTTACCCAATTTTGATTTGTTTTGGAGATAACCAGTTTTGGCTAAAATTCCTAAGGCTAGAGAGTGTAAAAACACAGTCGTCAATTCTAGATTTATACAGGATTTGCACGGAGCATCATATTCAAAATTGAAAAGTTGTTGTGTGTTCACAATCATAAATCCTAAATGCACCTAATACAAAAGTTTTTCTGATTCCTTACTAATTTTCTTCTACATGTGACAAAAGTTGGTTTCTGAAAATTATTTGAACTAGTGAAACATGTGCAAAAAGGGTGAAATTATTGACTTCAGTGAGCCATAACTTTTAGCTCCTAAATTAGAACAAGGCATGAGTACAACCATTGCAGAGGTAATCCAAAGGAGAACATGATGGAAGGTTCAGGTTCTCCCAAAAAAAATTTAATTGTTTCATAAAGCTATAGGAAAAAGGGTAATTGGACTCCGTGAACCATGTAATTGCTCAATGTGAAAGTTTTCTAAATAATGTCAATTTTGGAAAACAAAAACATTTCTAGATGATAGAGGTATACGCTAGAGCTGATTGTTGGGTAAGGAAGAGTGGATATGCTCTTGATGATGCATATTTAGAGGTATAGAGACACCTTTGGAGTGTATTATCTTGGGGATAATCAAGGGCCAAGTTTTTTATAACATGGTACTTGTTGATGAAAATGGGAAAATTCAAGGATATATTATTATGTCAAGTGCCTATTGACATGAGGATCAAATGAATTAAATAAGGACGGTGTGGGTCTATTGTGGATCATAATTCTAGGGTCCAATGGATAAGGAAGGAGGGCAAATCTTATAGAGCTAGCTGAGACAATAAAATGCTTGTAGAGAGAAGTGTAGAACTACATAACAAGAAATAAAATGTTGATAAGGGATAAGAAAGAGAAAAGTCAAATTAATATTCAATTGCTACAGAGTCTCAATGACCTGCAAAGTTAAAATCAACAAGGATTCTCACATAAAATATGTAGCCATGACAAGAGCAAGAGTGGAACAAGCCAACACATGATCAATGGAATTAATATGCACAGGTAGATAAGGAAGACTCCATAGTCTGAAAAATGAAAATACAATCATGGTTGCAAAGCTTGTTGTAAAAGAGAACAAATATCCCATGGATAATGGGAAAGTCATAGGGATGGGTAAACCACCTCTAGGGACTAGTCTAGGAGGACTTATAAGAGTTGCAAGACATAAACCAACAACTTCTATCTTGAAGTATTCAAAGCAACAAATCCACTTATACATCAAAGTTCGTAGTGGAAGCGAGTTAGGTGCAAATAATTCAATGAGGTTCATTCATTTTAAAGGTGCCAATGGAGAAATAAAGCAGTGAATGGTTATTGGATTGTCATACTAATTGTTCGATAACACATATATTCCAACAAAGGACGAACACCTTCAGTAACCACTCACATAACTAGATCAAAGATCAACACACCGATGTTTTCATGTGGTAAAATCCCTACGGAGAAACATCCACAGCCCCAACCAACGCGACCACTTGGAGCAGTTTATTAATGCAAATAAAAAGATTATAGAGAGATTTTACAAGAGAGTTTCTCACAATCGATCATCAACAAATGACCCTCCTTGCTCTTTAAATAAAGATCATGAACCAATCGGGTGTTAAGCCACAGATCAATGGTCGTTAAGATCGATGAGAGTATGAACTGTCAGATCACTCTATGTCGGGAACATATCATGACCATCGGATTTCCTAACTACAAATGCCTACTAATGCATACTAAAGAAACACACTAGAAAACACACTTTTACCTAACGACACAATAGAGCAAGTTGATCTTAACTAACTCCTAAGTGTCTAAATATCCTAACATCCCCCCTTAAGAACAACATGGGATAGGATTGAAGGATTTACAATAGTGACACAATAGGAGAAGGAAGGAGGCATCAGAGTCTATCCCTCCTTAATGACAACTTCCCGAACTCCTAACATAGATCGAAGTTTGGAAAACTTCGCTTCTGTAAGAGACTTTGTGAAAATGTCTGCAACTTGATCTTCTGTAGGGAAAAAGAGCACTTCAATAACCTGATCATGAATGAGCTTTTTGATGAAGTGCATGTGTAGCTCGATGTATTTTCTATGCTGATGTTGAACTGGGTCTTTGGCGAGCTTGATGGCACTATGATTGTCACACCAAAGGCTAGTCGGATGCTGGTGCTGGAATCCAAACTCCGAAAGGATCTGTCGAAGCCATAGGGCTTCCTGACTTGCATTTACCACTGCTCGGTACTTTGCTTCTGCTGAAGAAAGTGAAATAGCATGTTGTTTCTTACAGGCCCAAGTGATAGGTCATGAACCAAGGCTGAAAACATAACCTGTAGTAGACTTCCAATTATCAGGGTCGCCGGGCCAATCTGAATCAGTGAAACCAACCAATAAAGGATCCCCCCCCTGAACTGTAATGTATCCCAAAATGAACTGTACCACAAACATAGCGAAGAATCCTTTTAGCTGCTTTCCAATGGCTTTCATGGGGCGTTTGCATATATCGAGCAAAAATACCAACAACAAAGGAAAGATTAGGATGGGTATGAGTCAAGTATAAGAGGTTACCAACTAACTGACGATACAGGGTGGCATCAACTTTAGGAGAAGTACAGGTGGCATAAAGCTTGACTCCAGACTGGAAGGGAGAAGGGGTTGGTTTACAATTGTCCATGTGAAAGCGACGAAGAAGGTCTGTTAGTATTCTTATTTTTATATTTTGTTCCTTTGTCTCCATTAGGAGCAAAAGCTGTCTGAGTGGGTTTGGGACCCTTATATTACTTGTTTTTATGGAGAGGATGTTTGTTGGCACAGGGGCAGACCCAGGGTTCAACGCTCAAGAGTGCACCAACAAAGCCTTAACTACCGACCCTTTTGGTAACACCTGCGAAGCAGATGAAGTCTCACCCGAGGTAGAGGCAGGGGTTGTTGCATGACTCAGGTGTCTACAACCTTAGTTGGGACACAGATATGTGATTATCTTTCTTACAATTCACTTAGCATCAGTTATTTCCTAACATACATTCATTAATACACTTCGCAAAAAGCATAGAGCACCGCAGTAATTACCCAGATCTAGCACTTAGCAATGATAATCAGGTTATAGTCAATAGATTAAGCACTTAGCATCTTATGTATCATATCTAGCATGCATTCATATCTCATAAGAACAAAGCATCAATAGATCTATCTAAACACATCATAGCACTTAGCAAGAGAGAGACAAACATATCAACACAGTACACAGAGTTACTGTGGTTCACCCCCACCCTGGGGCTATGTCCACAAAGTTTTCTTTATTTTATCTTGGTCAAGCAGTTACAGCACTAAGCTTCCAAGATCCTACCTGCATAGGACAAGATATCTGCGCAACTCGCTAGATCCTCTTTCCCCGAGTAGATCCAAGCACTAAGCCTTCTCACACTCTGGCACTTAGCACTTATTACAGCACACACAGAGTACAACACGCACAGAGCTCTTACAATCACACAAAATTCTGATCACATAGATCCAACTTATGCACTAAGCCATCGACTAGACAGGGCCCCTTTCTTACATGGCCTAGACCTCTATTTATACATAGAAAAAGGCCTAAACAAGGGCCAACATCCCTTTCCCGTTACAATATTCCCAAAAAACCCAAAAAGGTTCCACAAAAAGTGGTGAGATCCTGTGATCTCTGCTTTGCTATGCACTCCATCATCGACAGACAGTTGAAGTACCAAACGGTCAACTATGACCAAGTATTCTTCAAAACTTGGTCGAGGGCCAACAAGCCCCAACACTCACCCGTGACTCGTCCCGAGTCACTCTTCTCTGGGTAACTCTGCCTCGAAGGCCTCGAGCTTCGTTCGAGCTGCTTCGACCTGTTGCTTTGCTACTGCTTCTTGCTCGACAAACTCCTGAATGAGTGCATTACTAACTGGTCCTTCTAAGCGCCGCTCTATTGTGTTCACGGCCTGTTCCAGGTTTGTCCCTTGGCTCTCAATATCTAAGAATAGTTGGCATGCCCTATCCTGCAAAGGTTGAAGTTGTTGCGTCACTTCCATGACCTTGCTCTGGATCATATGAATCTGCTGCTGCACAACATGTTGTTCATGGGACCTCTTAATTTTCTCTATGGTCGATAGAGCCTTCAACTGTACCTGTAACTTCTCGGCTTGGTACTTCACCTCCTGGAGCTATGACTCCAATTTATGCAATTCATGGTTCTCGGATAGGTTCTCATGTATCTGCGCACTTCTACTACTTAATTGCTTACATTCTTCAGTGAGTGCCTTAATCCTTTCTACTGTACTTCGGGCATTCACTTATCGTTGGTCACGTTCTTCTTGTGGAGTACTCGGTATAGCTTGGAGCTCTAGTTATACTACTCTTTGTTGCAGTTGCTGAATGACTTCAGCAAGCTTCATTACTTAGCGTTCTATGGGTTCTTCTGCCTTCTGTTCTAAGCCAGTCATAGAGCGAAATGCTCTGTTGACTGCTTCTTCGCTCTCGATCTGCTTCGCGAGAAGTTGCTCCTTCTCCTTTTGGATCTTTGCGCGTTCTTTATCAAACTTCTCTTAGATGGCCTCCTTCTCTTGCTGTGCAGCTTGGTGCTGCTCTATGATTTCCTCGTGTGCGTTCTTTAGGGCCTGGGTGGCCTGCACTGTTACTTCTTCTACTTTTCGAAGGCGTACTTCGACTAGGTCGACAATCCTGCGAAGTTGAACTGACTCGTCTCCTGCTTCGGGTGTTCCTTCTGGCATAGGTGCAGTGGAGACTACGCGGTTATAATGTAGGGCTCGCTGTACTCCTTGGAGCTCAGCTTCGATTCTGTCGTACATTGTCTATTGCTTGGCCTCCTGATTTTCTGTAATTTCTTCTATGGCTTCATTCAAAGTTGAAAGGAGAAAGTTGAAGTCATCGGGGTTGAGCATGGTCTTCATCTTGGTCACGGTCTATTTTGATTTATTCTTAACGGAAGACTTCGAAGGTGACCCTTTTCCTTTCTTTAGAACTTCGACTTCGTCTTCTGGTTGCTGTTCAACTTCTTCTAGGTCTTTGTCGTTACCTTCTTCATCTGGTGTGATAAAAGCTGTCCTTACAGAGCGGCTATCCACATCTTGAACCTCTTCAGTTTTATTCATCTCCTTTGTCTTCTTTGTCTTCTATGTCTTACTGGGCCCAGGTGTGTCCTGCACAGCTTCTGGGCTGCTGATATCTGAAATATCCGTTGGATCTGCTGCAACGAGGAGGTCCGTTAACTCTTGATCTGTCCATTATGGTGTAGTCTAACGGTCAGGTAATAGGTCATAACTTTCTTTCGAGCCGTTCGGGCCATCAACGGAACGAGTCTATCGTCTTCTAACGGCTATATTACTTCGACATGGCGAAGTGCCATATGTCGCTGTTCTGCTATCCCGACGAAGCTCAAATTCTGCATGTTTTCCTTCTGTGGGGTTTCTTCTGGAACGCTTTGTAATTTCTCCAACTTTGCTTTCTTCTTCATGAGTTTTCTAGCCTTCTTCCCAGTG
>SNQJ01S0008630.1:176382-212618 GCA_010110895.2 Picea sitchensis | reverse complement strand
GTGAATCAATATTTTTCCGTTTTTCAAATTAAATTAATTCTATAATTATTAATATATGAACCATAACAATGTATCAACAAGAATGTGCAAAACTCTGAATTTTAAATGTAACAATCATAAAAGAATAAATTTGATTTACAAGTTACAGTTTGTAAGAGACACCAATATCTCTTATTTTGAGCACCAACTCAAGGATACACCAATCCCCTATTTTCCAAGCACCAACTTGAGGAAGCACCAACTCTCTGTAGATCAAGCTCCAACCTATAGAGGACTCCAATCTTCTTGTTTTCAAGCATCAACTTGAGGAAGTTGCAACTCCCCGTTTCAGGAATCAACCTGTAGATTTCTCCAATCCTCCCTTGATCCTCCCTTCCAACCTCACTTCATGTGTATATTTCAGGTTTCATATACTTCCCTGGACTTTGCTTCTATTTTTAATCTTCTAGATTAGCTCACAGAGACACCCTTCTTCCAATATACTTTTCTCTTTATATAGACTTTTAACATGTCTGAAATTAAAACAATATTGTGTCTCTTTGTATGAAACAATGCACCTCTTCATTTAATAATAATGCTATCATTTTGTCATTAAAATTTTTCGTCTTTTAATTCAAAAGACTTCAAATCCCTTGTAATTTTTTTAGCATTTATCCTTCACGTGTTGTAACAATAATAAAATATCTGGGTGCTGAAATCTGTTTACTATTGTTGTAGAAGTTCTTTGAACAAAAATTGATCTTTAACAAATTAATTATCACTCACACACACACACACACACACACACACACACACACACACATATAATTTGATTCTTGTGAATCGATCACAATGATTGACTCTTCTTATTTTTTTCTCAAACTTCCATTATGTCTTTAGTTCTTTCAAGGATCTGATTCAAGATTTTCTCTGGTGCATTTCTTATGTTGTCGTGGAGAATGGATGCTAATATAGCGACCCCTTTTTTTCATTAGAACCAATAGTTGTGACCAATAGTTAAACAAATGAGGCACACTACCTGTTTTATGTTTTATCCCATAGGCACTTTTTTTCACGAAGTGACCATATCTGATGATCAGGTGCTATCTCGGTTAGCACTTTTAACCTATCACAACTTCATATTCCATATTCCCTTATGACCAAGAGTGAGCGCAAACATAAATTATTTTGGTGTTTAACCAAATCGATGGTTTTCTCTTAATCAACTATTGATTGGGCAGTCCTCATTCATTTTGCATTTGAAAGATGCACTCGAATTAATCCCAACCCAAAATGTGATAGAACTACGTGGATTATTAATTTTGACTTAATATAACTATCAGGTCTAGCCTTGGTAATTAACGATCGTGTTATTTCAGACATGAATTCGATATAGGTCGTTTGATCATGCTTCCCTTCTGATCAACGACCAATGTCGACCGATCTGCTCATCGTCGTCCAATTTGATCAACGTTGTTGACTCTACCAAATGAAAAAGAACAATTTAATTTGTATGTAGTATTGCTAAGTGTCACCCCCAAGTCTTTGAAGTTCTTGGAAATGGAAACGATGCAAGGGTTGAGACTCTCTAAGGTTGTGAATTAGGTGCTTCTGGAATCATAGTTTGAGATGTGAATTTTGAACTTTTTGTAACTTTTTTTGTTCCTGAATTTATGATTGGTTTTGTAATGAAGACACAAACTTTAATGGAGTAGGCATTGAATTATTCCATGATATCTTCAAGTGTGAACAATAAATTTTGTTGGGACATATCTCATTTCCAGTGCCATTTTTTAATAAACCCTTATTAACTTCTTCACCTATGACTTGTTTGTAACAAAATCCATCTTGGTAAAAACATTTACATAGTGCAGTTCAAGTTGCACTATTGCAAAAAGAGATGCCATACAACCACTTAGACAAACCCTGGGAAATTAAAGAAAGATAGTTATTATCTAAATAATCCTCCAAGTGTTCCATATATAAGTCCTCCATTTGGACCCATATTCAGTTCCTCCATGCCATATTCCAAAGATATTAGTTCCCTAATATCAATAGCTATTGAATACTTAAAATCCTCTGCAGTCTGGATGTTACTCCCATTTCGCTAAGGCTGAAGATGAAATGCTTCTAAGAAGAAGATTGAGTTTAACCTTTGAATAAACTATACAGTGACTGGTTTGTGGATGTTGATGAGTTTGATGACCACACAAGACTTGTCAACAAAAATACTAGAACACCTCATTATTGATATCCTCATATATTGTACTTTCTCATTGCATTCTTCACTCAAACTAGTAGCATGTACTACAACTCCGTGTGCAACAACCTCATCATGGTTAATGCTCTTGCAAATTTCCTTTGCAACTAGTGTAGAAAAATTCTTTAGCAGAGTTATAGTTTGAATGAGCTTGAATGATAAATATTATTGACATCAATGAAAACACCATAACACCATGTCCAACATTCTCCATATTGAACCTCTTTGAAGTCAATGCCAACACCATAACACCAGGTCCAACAACTCTCATATCAAATGAAAATTTATTAACTTGTGACAACTAGCATCAATTTAACAACATGCATATGTAAAGGACTACAAGGGATACCAATTTTGTTTCTTGTTATAACTCACAGAAGGTTTCCATTATGATCCCTGGTAGGATGATATGGCATAGAGCATGTGGAATGAATGCACACCTAGTGATGTGCATATGGAAGCTTCGATTATCCTTATCCTCTTGTTTCTCCCAGTCAAAAATTTTGGTTTCAACTAGAAGGGTGTTCTAGGAAGTGTATTAGTCAAGGACTTCAAGGAAACCACTATGCCGAATTGCATACTCCAAAATGCATAATCATTTCCTTTGAACAATGGTGCTCTTGGAGGACATTCCTTCTTGTTGATCCATTGGATTTCTCAGAATATGCCTTCAAGTGGTTAGACTTTGGTGAAGGAACCAACTCTAATACCAATTGTTGGAATGTTTTTAAATACTGAGAGAGGGGGGGTGAATCAATATTGTTATTTTTTTCAAATTTAATTAATTCTGTAATTATTGATATATGAACCATAACAATTTATCAACAATAATGTGCAAAACTCTAAATTTTAAATGTAACAATAATAAAATATTAAATTTCATTTACAAGTTACAATTTTTAAGAGACACCAATCTCTCTTATTTTGAGCACCAACTCAAGGAGACACCAATCCCTTGTTTTCCAAGCACCAACTTAAGGAAGCACCAACTCCCTGTAGATAAGGCTCCAACCTGTAGAGGACTCCAATGCTCTTGTTTTCAAGCACCAACTTGAGGAAGTTGCAACTCCCTGTTTCAAGCTTCAACTTGTAGAGGAATCCAATCCTCCCTTTCTCCTCCCTCATATTGACATCCAATGGTGGATGGTAGCCTTATAGATATAGTTGGACCCTAGTAAAGGGAATCTAGAAAAGTATTTCCTTGATCGAAAGGTCTGCTGATCAAGACCAGTTGGAAGCTAGATTGGTTGTTTTATTACCTTGGGCATTGTTATGATTTCACATATTGTATTTATGAGTGGGAAATGTTTTCATGAAAGTTGAGACAAGAGTGTTTTCTTACTAGTTGTTATCGCATAGAAAGGGAAACATAGTTATGACTATGTCTGTTAAACTGGCAGGTGGATATCATGTGAATGACTGCAAGCTATCAACTGAGGGGGAGGTTCGATGTTAAGTGTCCCTATGAGGCTTGTCATAACAACAGAAGCAATATCCTTGGAGGAGGATCTGGAAGTCTGATATGTCCATGTGCATGTATGACATGGAAAGGGTGCAAGAAATGAGCTTGCATGATGGATGTTTGGTTAGGTTTGTATGTGTTTGAATGCATGGGTTAATGCATTGTGAGGATTCTTGACATGAAGACTAATATTAATACCATTTAGGTATGGAAAATATTAAATGTGCAAGTAATGCACATGTATGATGTAAGAGTATAGGTGTACTAAAGGCACAATATGACTGCCTTGATGAGTGATATGTAAGGCCATAATTTCACTTGCCAATATTAAGTGAATACCATGGATGCATCATATACTCCACTATGAAGAGTCATGTAAGTTATGTTTTGAATGATATCTTAAGGGGAATGTGCTCCATTCCCTCAGGAAAGACTAGTATAAATATATGAAAGAGTGAATGAGCAAGGATGCTATGTTGTCATGATAAGAGGAAAATGATTCTTCCTTTGAGGGTCACATGGGAATGATTGTGAACAATCATGAGTTGATTGATTTTAAAATAGAGATGTAGGTGGGTTGTGAAATATACCAATGGAAGCTACACACAAGATTATGATTATGCATATGGTTAAGTACATCATGGATGTAAGTTAAAAAAACTAGAATATGTGTGGGTACATAACTTGGATGCATGACAAATATGCATGTTTATATTACTTATGGAATATTTGGTAAACAACTGAAGCTAACTCAAAGTTGATTCCATCACAGATAGTGATGGATATTTAATAAGGAAGTTGCATGCTGAAGGAGTTCCTTGTCGAGGAACTACGTGAAGACTCTGTAAGGAGAACAAAGTCACAACCTTAATGACTACTGAGAATTAAGCAACGAGCTACAAGCTTGTATATATAATAATAATAATAATAATAATAATAATAATAATAATAATAATAAGCCTTGATTACATTTTGAAAAAAAATGTTTTGTATTACCAAATCAAGGTTAGAACTCTCCTTTAGATAGACTGCAGGCGCAAGATTGTAGAAATCTCTTCGATCAACTACAGATCGAGATCATGAAGATCGAGGAACAAAACCCTGATCAAATCAGGTTAATCAAGAACCTGATAGAGGAGGTGAATGTCAGTCATTCATTAAAGGGAAAACCAATATCAGTCGTCAGATTGACTTAAGGATCCACTGGAGTTAATGGACCAAACACTAGTCGTTCAATTAGACAGATGGTCGGGGATAATTGGTAAGCGCGAAGGAAAAATTAAAGGAAGTACTAATTCACAGTCCACAATTAACTAGGATTCTTGATCTTGATAGGTCAACAGATCAACGGCTCATGTCGATTCCATTACTAGTGATCATATTCCATTGCGGAGATCAGGAGGAGGGTTAAACCATGATATAGTTAAGGTTCTGCAATCCCTTACATCCGTCGGACCTGGGGGAGGACATATATACACCATTGATCATCAGACAAGGGATTAAACCATGGTCATAGCACTTGGACACAGGAGCTGAAAGGATAGCACCTGAAAATAATAGAGTCGAGGTCACAACTCTCTGTCGTATGGAGAGAAAACAGAGTTCTTCCAGGTCATTCAAGGAAGACAAAGTTTCTCACTCTACGTTAGACTGTGGTCGCAGGGACTAGTTCTATGGGAAAAGGGCCAATAGAACGATGAAGATAATTTGATCTGTTAGTGATCAAATAGGAATAGAGAATAGAGATCGATCCTCAACAACCCCTTGTGGTTTTAGAGTACCCTAAGACTAATAGGGGCATAACTGTGGGAAGAGCATGGGAGGTGCATCTAAATAACTCAGTTGGACTGAAGGTCCAAGGCTATGTAGAAGGAATTGGAACAAGGAAGAGTTCCTTGACTCCTTCCTGGTTGTTTATTGTATCTCTCTGGTACGAGTGATTGATTTACTAATGTAGGTAAGTGTTTTGACATAATAGTGATTATGGTTGCACGACTATAGAAACAATTGAAAATTGTTTGTGCTTCACTCATGGAAACATTAATGATAATGTGAAGAACTGCATACGTATATGCTAGGACATATTTGAAAATTTCTTGTTGAAATGATGCATACATTTTTACTTTACATGACAATTAACGTAATCATGATGTATGACATGTGTAGAAAGAAATTGGATTTGATGAGTAAGACAGTTGCCAATGATGGGAAACCTCAAGCAGAGGAAGTCTATGCCAGTCAAGGATGGGTCATAATCCTTGCAATAAAGTGAATGAGTAAAGACTATGATGGGTACAATGACCAATCTAGGGAGATTGGGAATAAAGGTGCTCGTAGTTAGCACATTGCATGGAATTCCTTTGAGGAAATGTTTGTTGCATAAAGGACAGAAAATGGATTTTCCATTGAGGAAGGAGGACCTTCCAATATCTCTACTTACATTGTATAGGTGTTGGAGAAAATCAAATTTGGGTGGCCATGAGTGTTGGCATCCTGGTTACTAATGAAGGAAGAATGCTTGAGTGCATTCAAGAGAAACTTATGGTTTCATATGTGTTGATTTGGGATCATGATCAACCTATAGTAGGATGTACAATCCTGCTGGATATTGAACGAGAATGAATAATCCCTATCATGAAAATGTTGGTTAAGCTCCAACACACCATGGAAACGTGCTTGTCATAAAGTGTGGCAAACTTGAAATCAATGCAAGGTTACATTGGGTGTGAATGTGGCAATGAATATTTCCACATTGATTAAAGACATTTGATATTTAAATTGCATTTGGAAAATTTAGTATGTTGACATGATGCTTACATAACAATAATATTTCCTTTTTGCTTTATATCTTTGAATAGATGAAAATGACTTGGATTGTTAGTATGCATCATTTGAAAATATAATGTGCATGGAAACTAAAAATTTGTTTGGCTAAGGAATGTTGAAGTTGAAAGAAGAAAAAGGGTCTTGTATAGGGAAGTGTTGTAAGCCCATAAGGAAGACCAATTGCATGTTGAAATAAATGACTATGGGAAGGAAATTCACATACTTTTGAATACTGTTCTTGTGCGGAACAGATCTGAAAATAAATGTGAAAATTGGAAAATCTGTGGGTGACATATTTGCAATAAAATTATGAATTCAAAATTGATAATGATATCTCATAAATTTATGTATACCTGTAATACATGTGAGAAGGAAAATATTTCTCTAGGGAGGAAAAATGAAGACTGTCAATATGGAAAGCGTGAAAGATGCTATTGTTGAGACATAAGAACCCTGTGGTAAGCCATAATCACCCTAGAACATGTTTTGTTGTGGTAACACAAGACAAAGGGATGCCTAGGGAGAGAAAGTATGAGGGACGCCTTGACTGCAAGGCTCAATGAATTATTTAGAACTATTTTTGTGCGAGAAATACTTGTAAAGGAAAGATGGATCAACTGAATAACTGTATAACAGAGAAGGGGATGCCTAAGCCTGGACCTGGAGGGTGAGTGATCACAAGGAAGATGATACTTTGAAAATTATTATACACTATTGATTGGGATCATGCACACAATGGGTATGTCGAGGAGAAACAGTGAGCCCAGATAAACACATATCCATGTGGATGCAAATCCAAAGACTGCACAGATAAGTATTGTGCTAGATTATGAAAATTTACCTCTTGAATTTTGAACAACAATAATATGATTCACATGAAATTGTGATTAATGTGTTTTTTTTCCAAGAATTATTGAAGACAAGTGGAGAAAGACAAGAGTTTGAAAAAGGACTTGACCAAGAAAGAAGGTCAAGAATTCTGAAGAAATTGAATGAGAAATGCATGATAGATGTTACTGAGAAAGAAAACTGAGGACGATGTTCCTTTTTAAAGGGGAGGGGATTGTAACACCCCTGTTTCCCCCAACTTGTAATTAATCATTAATTAGGATTACCATGTTGTGGCATGGGAATGATGTAAATCTATTATTGTTTGAATTTGCAATAACTGGCTTTGGGGTGAATTCTCGAAGTATTGGCCATGATATCACTAGAGGAAAGAGTGAGGAAACTATAGAAAAGGGTTCATTAGTTCAAATGAACCAAATTCTCTTTGTTGAGATAATAAGTTGCATCCATATCCCGAGGAGGAAGCAGTTAAGGAAATAAGGACAAGTGGTTGAATCATAAACCACCCCCATGAATGGAATCATGGTCTGACTGAAGAATTTCAGCCCGAAAAACCACAGGGTCGGGCAGACTAGGCAGACTCTAGTTTCCTTATTACAAAAGGAACAAGATAGGTCGATAACCTTCCCGAGGAGGAGAATGAAATAGGGAGATATATCGGAGAATAAATATAAGAAGGAGACACACATAGGAGGATACATGAGCGTGAGGCTTTGCAGAGAACAAGAGATACACCAGATAGGAGAGCATGCACATAGAGGAAAACGACCCGAGAAGGAAACTGCAAGTTTGATGCTGAGGAGGCATCTGATAAACCTCGCAGAGACCGTGACAAAGAAATAATTATCTGAGTGATTCATAGAAAGTTCCCTGGTGATATCATGGCTTGGAAAGGGGGTGGACAGAGTGCTAAGAATGAATGCCTATGAGCCTATGGTTGGGTGGAGAAGCGAACACCCACAGTGAGTCGGTTGGTGATCAACCATAATAGATAAATATTTTCATGATCTGTGTCGTACAATGGATGTGATGATTGAATGTATGTGTTTATGGTTATTTTTTATAGTGTTTGAACAATTATTAGAAAGGCTCATTTGCTTCTATAAACTGCTATATTTACATGGCCTTCTACTTATCTCGTTTTGGTCGTTAGAGAGTTATGGAATGTGAGTCTATAGGAGAGTCAGGGTAGGATTAAATGAAATATTTAAGTCATGTTTACCTTCTGAGTCTACCTTAGCGGGAATATCAAGTTGAAACTCGGTGGAAGAAGGGCACTTCCTTCAAAAATTTAACCTGTGTGACCGAGGGCTCATACCCATGGCCTTAAATTAAATCTCGGCCAAACGATGAGTGTATCCCCCCCCTGAACCTCAATATGATTCCATATGACCTAGGGTTGGAAACTCCTCGTTAGAGCCCAAAAAGGTGGAATCTACTCAGGCTTCAGAACTCCAGGAATTTAGAGCCCCGAGACATATGACTTCACAACCCTCGAAAATAGTTGAAGGCCGGAGCCATGAAGTTAATATGGATCATTGAGAGTAAGGGGATGTGTGTCCACCGATCAACGACTATCGACTATTCGATGATATTAAAGTGTAAACAAAAAAATCATGCAAGTTTACCTGAAGCTCTGCAAGCTAGAGTAAATCATGGTCATTAACCCTAGGTGCATGTG
This sequence comes from Picea sitchensis, assembly GCA_010110895.2. Taxonomy (NCBI): domain Eukaryota; kingdom Viridiplantae; phylum Streptophyta; class Pinopsida; order Pinales; family Pinaceae; genus Picea; species Picea sitchensis. Next base: position 203,561 of record SNQJ01S0008630.1, on the reverse strand, counting down.
GCGATCGATCGGGCATGGTTCAAAGTTCAGAGCTTCGGGAGAAAGCTGGAAGATTACATGCCAAACTCCCAAATGCCAAATTTACGAAGCAATGTGGAATGCCGATCCTCATATCCTTCGGGATCCTTCTCAACCATCGATCTAGGGACTCCATTAAGAACCCCTCTTAACCGTCCAATCATTCAGAGTAGGGACTCACGTACTATACTTCGACGAATTCCTACTTTAGGAGAATGGAGCGGTCGTAGAGTTGAAACTCCCGAAGATCGAAACTGTGAATTAATGTGAACCATGGATCTAAGGATCCTTCAGAACCCTTCTCAATCGTCATATTAACCTAATGAAAATATGGTGTCAAGTACTTTGGCCTAGTCCTACTTCAGGAGGTTTAACTGGTGAGTGAAAGAGAATATCGTCGGAGCACCGCAGGCTAGAGTGACATAGCATAATGACATCACCTAGGGTGAGCTGGACTCATCGTATGTGTAACACAAGTCACCTCGATTTATAATTTTCACAGACCCTAGGTGTCGAATGGATCTAGACATGTGGCACCAGTTGATCGGGCCATGTGTCGCCCTTGTCTTCTGCCAAATGCCGTATGTTGGGACTATGTTGTGGTCATCCCGACGTGGACCACTCTAGGATCCATACGAAAGTCACATGAAAAAACTCCCGAATATCGAAGTTGCGAAGAGACGAGGGTCGTTGATCTGGAGGATCTTTGAGACCGTTTGTGACCGTTGGATCTACTCCACGGACCATTCGGATTTGACCTACTCTGGGAGTAAGGAGAATATTACACTATGAAACCATGAAATCCTAATTTGTGAAGCAATGAAGGCTATATATCTATGGATCTAAGTTGACGGATCTCTACTGTGATATTTGAGGGATGTTAGAAGGTTGTCAGTCTGGTGTGACGTGGAAAGCCTACATAACCAGGGTGATGTGGAACCACAATCGAAAATCCACGTGTCTCCTCGATTTTTTCTTTCCATAGACCCTATATTCCTATTGGAACGTGGCACGTGTCACCCTCTGATAAGGCCACATGTTACCCCTTACCCTCACCGCATGTCAGTCTCTGGTACGTGCCCACCTGGCCAAAGTGGTTGGTGATGAAACCAACACTCTGGGAGTCTAGGACTTCATGACTCCAGAGGATTGGGGGTGTAGTATTGTAGAGAGACTGAAAGGCCTGAAGGTCGGAGCTACATGGAAACATTTCGACAATCTGGGAGTTCGAGAGTCTGGAGGGTTCGCATGCAGAATGGAAAAGAGGCGTTCAACTTCGAAGTGTCGAATGTCGAACTCTCCCCTATAGCTTATGTGTCTAACGGAGAATTAAATCCCATTGTTGGATTAGACGGTCGACGAACTTCCACCTTGGATGTAGGAGCTTGAGGATGGTATAGATTGGATGGATCCACGTGGACCTCAACCAATGAACGCCCGAAGAACTTCGGGAAGCCATAATTTGTAAACCAGAGGTCAATTTAGAGCTGGGTAGCAGTCGTTACAAAGTTACAATTGAGTATACAATGATGGAGACCTCTGGAAGAAGATCTCAGATGTTTAAGGAAAGCAAAATTTTGATGCCCTATCCCTTAAAAAGGTACTTACGGGGTTGCGTGTCTTAAAATTTCCCTCACCCTTCTGATCTCCATCCATTTGGATTTACTTGGTTTTACTCCTTTAAGACCAACTCAAAGATATTCCACATCACCTCGCTGTGAAGTTTTGATCCTTCTATCGAGAATGAAATCTTCCTATAGCTCTTCCAAATATTCCGGAGAAAAATCATCAACTGTTGGAAATTGAATACTTTCATCTTCATCCATAATCATAAGAGGCTCATAAAGCTTCAAATTCTCAACATTTACCATTGAATACATTTGCATGTATGCTGTTAGATCTAAACGAAATGCATTAGTACTAATATTCTCTCAGATATTGAACTGACCATATCGGATTGGCCTTAGATATTTTCATTCACCTTTCATTCTATCTTTACTGATATGTAGCCATACTTGATCATCGACTTCAAACTGATGATCAAACCAATGTTTGTCGTGCCTTGCCTTATATTTGGCTTGGCTCTTCTCCAATTGTTCCTGTACTTCTTGATGTACCTATTGAATCTTTTGAATGAACTTCTTAGCTTTATCTGTATCATCATGTCCATGTTCTTGATTTGTTTCACAAAAAACAAGTTCTATAGGTGATTTAGGCAAGTACCCCAAACATACTTCAAAAGGAGTTTTCTGAGTAGACGAATGCATGGAATGATTATAGGCATGCTGGATGTAAGGCAACTGTTCATCCCATAAGTTAGGATGTTTGTTGTGGTATACTCAAAGTGGATGCACCGTTGTTTTGTTTAACACCTATGTCTATCCATATGTCTGCAGATGAAAATTCGTGCTCTTATTTAACTTAGTGTCCATTAGCTCCCATAAATGAGACCAAAACTTTCCAAAAAATCAAGATTCTCAATCTTATATAATAGATATAGGAAGTTCAAAATGAACCCATACATTAGCAAAAAACATCTGTGTTGTTTGTTTAGTTGTGACATGTTTCTTTCGTGGCATTAGAATACACATCTTGTTGAATTTGTCCACTACGACATATAGATAATTGTGACCTGTCAAGGACATCAGAAAACCCCCTACAAAGTCCATGGAAATACTTTCCCATGGATTTGAAGGTACCACAAGTGTTGTATATAACCCCAAATTTATGTTGCTAGGCTTACTTGTGGCACACATGACACACCCTTTGATATACTGGGAAACTGTCTCATTCATCCGAGGCCGATAACAATACCTCTGTAACTGAGCTACGGTCTTACCAACCCCAAAATGTCCAGAGATGAGAGATGTATGACCTTCTCTGATTACATTTACTCTTTCATCTCTTGGTATACATAACTTTCCAAGATGATATAATAAATTGTCATGCATATAATAGTTTGAATGATCATTGATGTGAGATAATGCATCATATACAATGCACGTCTTCATTTAATAATAATGCTATCATTTTTTCATTAATTATTTTTGTCTTTTAATTCAAAAGACTTCAAATCCCTTGTAAGTTTTTCGACATTTATCCTTCATGTGTTGTAACAATAATAAAATATTTGGGTGCTAAAATCTGTTTACTGTTGTTGTAATAGTTCTTTGAAAAAACCTTGATCTTTGACATATTAATTATCTTAATCATATATATATTATTTTATTCTTGCAAGTTGATCACAAGTATTGACTCTTCTTATTGTTGTCTCACACTTCCATTGTGTCTTTATTTCTTTCAAGGATCTGATTTGATCTTTTCTCTGGTGCATTTTTTATGTTGCTGTGGTGAATGGTTGCTAATCTCTAGACCCCTTTTTTCCAATAGAACCAATAGTTGTGATCAATAGATAAAAAATGAGGTGCAAGACTTGTTTTATGGTTTTTCCAATAGGCACTTTATTTCACCAAGTGACCATATCCTATGACTAGGTGTTATCTCAGTTAGTACTTTTAACCTATCATAGCTTTATATTCCATATTCCCTTGTCTTGTGACCAAGAGAAAGCTCAAACACAGATTATTTTTGTGTTTAAACAAATCGATGGTTTTGTATTAATAAACGATTTATTGGGTGGTCCTCATGCATTTCTCATTTGAAATATGCACTCAAATTACTCCCAACCCAAAATGTGATAGAAATACGTGGATTATTGATTTTGAATTAATATAAATTTTGGTTCCGCCCTTGGTAATTAATGATCGTGTTATTTCAAACGTGAATTCGATACGGGTCGTTCAATCATGATTCCCTTCTGATCAATGTTCAACATCGATCTATCTTCTCATCGTCATCCAATTTGATCAACACTGTTGACTCTACCAAATGAAAAAGAAAACAAAATTGTATGTAGTACTGCTAAGTGTCACCTCCAAGTCTTTGACATTCTTGGAAATGACAATGATGGCTGGTTTGAGAATCTTCGAGTTTGTGAATCAGGTGCTTCTGGAATCATAGTTTGAGATGCCAATTTTGAACTTTTTGTAACTTTTTTTGTTCCTAAATTGATGATTGGTTTTTTAATGAACACAAAATTTAATGGAGTAAACACTGAATTCATCCATGATATCTTCAAGGATGAACAATAACATTTTTTAGGACATCTCTCATTTCCAGTGCCATTTTTAATAAACCCTTATTAACTTCTTCACCTGTGACTTGTTTGTAACAAAATCCATCTTGGTAAAAACATTTACATAGGGCGGTTCAAGTTGCACTATTGCAGAAATATATTCCATACAAACACTTAGACAAAAAATGGGAAATTAAAGCAATATAGTCATTATCTAAATAATCCTCCAAGTATTCCATATGTGAGTCATCCATTTGGACCTAGATTCAGTTCTCCATGACATCTTCCAAATATATTAGTTCCCTAATATCGATATCTACTGAATACTTAAAATCCTCTGCAGTCTAGATGTTACTCCCCTTTCACTAAGGCTGAAGATGAAAAGATTCCAAGAAGAATATTGAGGTTACCCTTTGAACAAACTATATAGTGACTGGTTTGTGGATGTTGATGAGTTTGATGACCACACAAGACCTATCAACAAAAATACTAGAACACCTTATATTTATTTATATCCTCATATCTTTTACTTTCTCATTTCCTTCTTCACTCAAAATAGTAGCCTGCACTACAATTCCATGTGCAACAACCTCATCAGGGTTAATGCTCTTGCAAAGTTCCTTTGCAACTAGTGTAGCAAAATTCTTTAGCAGAGTTATAGTCTGAATGAGCTTGAATGATAACTCTGATTGACATCAATGAAAACACCATAACACCATGTCCAACATTCTCCATATTGAACCTCTTTGAAATCAATGGCAACACCATAACACCAGGTCCAAAAACTCTCATATCAAATGAAAAAAATATTAACCAATGACAACTAGCATCAATTCAATGGCATTCATATGTAAAAGACTACAAGGGCGACCAATTTTTTTGCTTGTTATAGCTCACATAAGGTTTCCATTATGAGGCATGGTAGGATGATATGGAGTAGAGCTTGTGGAATGAATGCACACCTAGTGATGTGCATATGGAAGCTTCAATTATCTTTATCCTCTCGTTTCTCCCATTCAAAAAATTTGGTTTCAACTAGAAGGGTCTTCTAGGAAGTGTATTAGGAAAGGAATTCAGGGAAATCACTATGACAAAGTGGAGGTTAGGATCTAGGTTTAGGTAATGCAAGACCCAGTTGCTTGTAGTAATTATACCTTAGACTTTGAGCTTAGGTATTATGCTACTCACCTTTGAGCCTCTTTGTTCACAAATTCTTAGGAAGTGTTCTTTCTTGGACCACCTACTTCCATATGGATTTTATTCTAAAAGACCCATTGTTTTTTCTTCTTCTTGACACTTAGATCCAAAATAGGAATTATTTCTCTATGGTTTGTTTTGTAAGTCTTTTTCAATTTCCATCAATTATTATTTAAAAATTTGGGATACGTTTTCCTATTTGTCTTTCTATAAAGGGATGAATGAACTTGGTGTAAATCTCAAGTGTATTCCATCCGGTTCTAGAAAAATGGAAAGTATCCAAGACCATCTTTGAGATTCAATTTTTTGTTGTGAGCACCTTTGTAATGGAATTCAAGACGTCATTGCATAGGCATATGGGGAGAATAAAGACATGAAGAAGGGTCTGGGAAAACAATTATGAAAAGTATTTTAAAGAAACTAGAAACAAAAGGATTAGGATGTGTTAGCACTCCGTAAATCCATTCGACTGATAAACAAATGACGAAGGTAACTTTTTCAACCAACTTTGAGACCCAAAACTAGCCTTTCAGATCTAGAGAGGGCTCTCTCGAAAAAGGAGTGGTCTCCGTGCAGGATATGACTTTGAAAATAATGGCTAGATTTAATACCCATGATATGATGGGTTCTGGTTATATTGGCACAGGAAGGTAAGACTTGAGCTATGGGATCGGTCTGAGGAAGAGACGAGACAAATGACTCAGTGAATGGACTTGAGAGGATAAGGCTAGGCGAGCAACAATCTTCAGTGTAAAATCGTAATGTGTGGCGGGAGAAATTACAGGAAGTAACTCAAGAGTGTCGTTGTGGAAGAATTTAGAGTTACCTTTAGAGGAAACGTTTTGTCTAAGTGGCGCAAACAAAGGGCGTTGTACAACGAATACACAGGTTCGATAATTCGTTCTGAAAGACATAAAGAGATATAAAATAAAGATAACAACAAATCACATACGCAAATAAAGAAGCACAATACATCCAATTGTTACAACTAGAATCTTTTCATCAAGTCACGGGACCTTTGCATTAAATTCTGGTCAAAACTTCAAATTACATACAATAGCTATCGTCTACCAAATTTTCCAACCAACCTCGTTTACATGAAAATGATCCCCATATATAGAAATATAATTTCACCCTTGGATGTTAGGCTCGATCTACTCTCTCCTAGAATCATGGATCCATTTCCTTTGAAAGAGAATAATAACTTCAACGGATTCACTAAAAATAGAAAACCCGACTTTTCCAAATCATAATCGTAACCGAAATATTCTTTATAGTCATTGATTATGATCAACATTCGACCCTATGGTTGTGATAAGTCATCATTTTCACCTCTGGTTACTCTATCACCCCTACACAACAAGTCTGCTACGCAACAGTAACCTACAACAAAAATGCAACATAATGCGCAACAAAATGGTAAAATAGGCATTAAATATGACATCATATCTAACTTATTAAAACCTATTTTTAGAAACGGAGAGAGGTTTTTGTATCTAAGATCGTTATAAAGAAAAACCTCTCTCGGTTTCTTGATATTCATCTCTATCTGGCCGGACTACGTGTCTCAAAAACATGTCTCGGACAGGAAATCACGGAAACTGAAAAATAGGGCTCAAAGATTCCTTCGAATCTCCCAATCCGTGACACATTTTACAAATATGAGAGATGTTTTTATTATTTTGTTTGTCCTTGACAAAAAATACTTGGGTATTTTCAAAATTACTCTCTAGTTGGTTGGAAATTGATATTGAAGTTGACTACTAAACTAGTAATTTACGCAGTGCGACCTGTAGCATGTGTGCAGGAAAATCCACTGCGAGATATCCCACTGTGTGAAAAAATCCACTGCATGAAAACATAATATGTGCAACAACATCCTCTGCGTGAAAACATCCTCTACGCGATGACATTCTCTGCGCGACAACATCCTCTACGCGACAACATCCTCTATGCGATGCACAGTGAATTTTGCAGCGCGCAGTTGCAAATTGAAATGGGAATAAATAAATGATAAGATTCCTTTTGAAACTGGCCCTTGGAGATGTTAGATGATGCCAGGCATAAAAAAAACATGGGTGCTAACAAGCATGACTTTGCAAATTGTTGGCAAACCTCTAACCTTAGCCATGAAAATCATGGTGCTAACAGGTTGAAGGCCAAATGGGATAAGCATAACAACTAATTAATCTTGGTATAGGTAGAGGAAGAGATAAACCAAGAGAATCTAGAAGAAAAAGAAACGAAATCAAAGAATTTCAAGCAAGTTAATTTGCAAAGTTGAGGCGTTGTGCCTTACTAATGAGTTGTGTATGTTCATTTGGACACAAGTGAGAAATAATTGCGGAGTATGACACTATGGAGCAACACTCTGAACATGTCATAAGAGTATATCCATCTTTATTGTCATCAATCATAGGAAGAATGAATATTATCCATCCTAGGCCTATTAGCATCATTATCTATTTTTTATGATGTTTTGCAAGTATATAATTTTTCTTGGTTAGTAAGTAAGGATATATACAAGTCATATAGTCAATAATAGCTCTAGAATTTAAAAAATGGGTCAAACGAGAAGAAATCCCCATATTGGACCTTGACCAAGTTTTGGAGATCCTTGGTCAGGTTTGACCTATTTTGGGACTTCGACGGGCTGTCGAAGGTGGAGCGCAAGTCGAAGTGGAGATCACAGGATCTCGGCCCCTTTTTAGGGCATTTTTGGGTTTGGGGCTTATGTAACGGGTATGGGATGTTGGCCCATGGGTTTACCCATGTTTAGACCCTTTCATAATGTATAAATAGAAAGATATGTGATGTAAGTAAGGGGTGTGCTAAGGGAAAGTGAAGGCCAACGTGTTAAGTGCAAGTGATAGTTGTAATTGTTTTGTGCATACTGTGTGAGACTTGCAAGGCCAAGTGCAAGTAACTGTAAGAGATTGTGTAAGGGCTTTGTGCTGTAACCTAGCTCAGGGTAGGAGGATATGGTGAGGTGCGCGCAGATCTCTTATTCTCTGCGGAGTAGTATTTTGATGCTATGTGCTTGTAAGAAGATTCAAAAGAAGATAATAAAGAAGAGAAGAGTTGGTGGACATAGCCCCAGGCTGGGGGTGAACCACGTATATCCTATGTTATGGTTGCTTTGTGCATTTCAATTATTTCTATGTGCCTTTGATGTGATTTATGCTTAGTGTTTTTATCTTTATGAATGTTAGAAGCATATGATGTAATAGCTTAGTGCTCAGTGATGTGAATGAATGCTATATCTGATCTGTTTCTTTATGCTAAGTGCTTAGATGTCTAGATCTGGTTGAGTATTGTGTTACTCTGTAATTAAAGTTTTTATATACGAAGTAAATATTGGTTAAATACTGATGAATGGTAATTGCTAAGTGATTTTTTAGAGTATTGTAATCACAGATCCGTGTCCCAACTAAGGTTGCAGGCACTGGAGTCCTGCAACCATCCCTGCCTCTACCTCAGGCGAGACTTCATCTGCTTCACAGGTGTTGCCGAAATGGCCGGTAGTTAGGGTTTTGTTGGTGCGTTGTTGAAGTGTTGAACCCTGGGTCTGCCCCTGTTCCAACACCTCAACATTTTTTTAACATTATGTAATCTTTTTGGACAAGGTCATCCCTTTTCATTTGTACTAAAAGGATCGATTGTACAGTCGTAGCCCCCTCTTTAATTTAATACAAAATGTAATCATTTTTTTAAAAGAAAATATAGTCTTAATCAACATAATGTCCCTAGTAGGGTCCTCCACATATATTTTTATAACTACCTCATCAATACTTGGGAGGGGACAAATGATCTAGATACTTTAACCTGTGGGAATAAATTATATTTTTCTCCAAAATATGGGAAATGGCAAGTATTATCCATATTATTTGTCACTTGCTACATTGTAGTACAATCAACTATTTTGTGTTGAACTCCCATAAGAGATTTATCAATTGAATCTCTCCAATATATAAGACCATATTTGATCTCCTACAAAGTTGTTTGAGTGAAATTCGATATTTCTGCAAGAATGCCTTCAAGATATTCCTGCCATATTTTTACAATATCAAAATGTAGTTGATCTTGTTTGTGTGAAATATTCCAAGATTGGATATGGTTTTGGATATCTAAATATCTTGGATTTGAACTTGTAGGCATTTATCTCATTCATAAAATAGTATCTAATTCATTCTAAAGTTTGAAGGCATAATCAATAAAGGTAGAGACATCATATTGGTTGGACTTGTAATATTTGACTTGATTTTCCAACAAATAAATCCTATCCTCGTATTGATTCATTTTTTTTCATCATCAATTAATCCATGAACAATAGCTTGTGTAATTGCAAGTCTAGCAAAGGCAGAAAAACTGAGGCCTAATTGTCTAACACTATAGACACAATGATGAGTACCATTTATTTATCAATGATCTATTCTAAAATTCATCAAAAGTGAGGTTTCTCTTCTTTGGTTCTTCAATATCATTCTTCTAATGCTTATAAATCAATCCTCATGTGAGTCTTGTGTGTTGGAGTTACTTCACACACAACTAGGATTTATTTTTCCTAAGGTTTTTCCTTGTTTATTAGTCATTATTCGATCTCCTATATTTTAGGAAGAATATTCCTCTAGGGAGAACATTCTCTTTAGTTTTCACTTCAGTTTGATCAGTTGAGTGGAGTCTAGATGCTACATTGGGATTGTAACCATGCAACATTGAGATCATCACCAATGAATTCACATTGTCCTTGGGATCATCACCAGACTGGCACATTACTCATGATTCCCTAATATCCTCCTCACTTCACTCTGTTTCAGTCAATTAACTGAAGACTGATAGACTAGTTAACTCATACTAGGTGGCAATTCACTCCCGTAACTTCCTGAAAGACTAGACTAGGTGACAATTTACTCCTGTAACTGCTGGTGTGTGTCCAGATCACTCTAGACCACCACTATGGCAAATTATTTACTCATGTATCCTATATCTATTGTAAATTATTCACTCTTTGAGAGTGGAAAATCGTTAATGAGAATTCTTCCATTCTTTTTTCTCTTGCTTCTTCTTTCTCAATTTCTCTCTGCAAATGTGTGTGGTAATTTCTAGCTAGATCTATTCTGTGCAGGTTCAACACATTTACATGGTTATTTTGGATTTACTTCATGCACACCTAGGATTTATTGTAACAACCCTAGTTGAATATATGCTTAGGGATTATTAAGCAAAATTAATTAGGTAATTAATTGTCCTAACATGGTTTTACTTAAACAAAGATTGGCATAATAATATTAATTAAATATTTATTAATTAATTAATTGTTATAACTTATGATTAAATAATTAATTAAATTAATTACCTATCACATTGAATGACCAGGGTAATAAATTTAAAAGGGTTAATAATTTTAATTTGTTTAATTAAATGATTTACTTATGCGGGAGGGGATAAGACATTAAATATGAGGATAGGATATTAATAAGGGGATAAGACATTAAATAAAGAGATAAGATAATAATGAAGGGATAAGATATTAATGATCGGGAAGAGAGTCGGTGGAGGGGATATGACAGGGGGAGTCTTACGAGGAGGAGGAGGCATGATTGGGAGAGGAAGCATTTTGGAGAAGGAGAGAGTTCTGGTTTCGGGGCTTGGATTTTCTGGTTCTGAGTTGAAGTTCTACAGTCTGGGAGGATCATTATGGGGGGGCACCGGTTTGCTGGGGGTTTTGGGCACGGGGGCCAGGATAACCTTACGGTATCTTGGAGCTAGGAAGTCGGACAGGCTGCTCCTAGATGGTAGGGAGGAAACACGGTTTGGGCAGAGTTGGTCAGCGCATCAGGCAACAACAAAGAAGCGGGTTGGACAACCGGGTCAATGGAGAAATTAGCATCAGGAAGAGGTAAATTTGTATTATTCTGTTAAGTAATTTTTATTCTATTATGAAATTGTTGTTCATTGATTAATTTAACATGTGTATATGTTGAATTAAAAGAAATTACTGAGTTTTCTGCAATCAAGTAGAAGTTATTGTTTCAGTTTATGCAATTAATAGACTTAAATTAATACGGTCACTACACATGGTATTAGAGCTTCAGTTGAAGCACTGGAGCCTTAAGGGCCTACCTACCCGCCTATCCAATTTAGAAATGGAATTGTACCTGTTATCACTCCAAGAAACTCCTTAGGGTTGTAGGCTAAGGATGCTTGGTAACTTAAGAAATCACTAATAATCAAGTGTTTGGAACAATGGGATAACTGAGAAGGCTTAGCAAAAATACAACATGTCATGCCTCTAAATAAACCAGTGCTTCGAGAAACTAGATATCAGTTACAGTAAATAATCAAGGTATGAAGAAAAACATTCAAGATAACCAAGTACAGATCTGTAGGGTTATACAAGAATATAAAGAAGATCTAATTCATATCCATGAGCTATATCAGAAGATGACAATTCTGAACAACTGAACTGAATAGAATTAAATATAGAGTAATGGAAAATGTGGACAGGCTGATATATAATGACCAAAGAAAACTGTGATTCTTATAACAAAACAGAGTCAAAGTACATAGCCAAAGTGTATCCAGGATTGAACCCCCTGTCTGTCTTAAGTCTGTAGCTTTATAGCTTTACATCACAGTTCTCGGATCCTAAAACAATGGATTTGATATTCTAAAAACAGAAAGTAAACTATATTTACAAAAAACTAGGAAGAGATCCTCAAGATGAGGTCAATCCATATCTAAGAGTAGTAGATTGTTGATGAAGTGCAGTTTTAGCCTCCCAAGGTTGTTTGATTTGGTCCTCCAAAGATAAAATTCGAATTTGGTGAAGTGTACAAAAACCCTGATATTCTGCCTTTGAAAAAGATGCCAAATGTAGTTTAAAAACCTCTTTTTGACCTTATCCCTCAAAACTAGCCTTTGAATTAGACTTGATAATTCAACACCTGTCCATTTGAAGTGGTTTCAAACCATTCAAACTCAAAAAATCCCGATCTGGGCAAAAATTCAGTTATTCTGGCCGTGACAGACTTTCACCAGCTAATTTACCCGAAAATCCGCTCCTTAGCTGGTGAAAGGCAGAGCTTTCACCAGCTAACTAGCAAAATTCAAGACGGGTTAGCTGGTGAAAGCGCAGATTGTTTTAAAATCAAATTTCTCAGTCATGGAGAGTTTGTTTTCCATGCTTGAATAGTCGATCGACATCTACAAATCCTAAGATTTCCAATGGTGTTTTCAAATCTGAATTTGGAGCCCAGGAAGCTAGTCAAATGTTCCCTACAAGATTAGGCATCATTTTTTCAAAAATGCCAGTGCATTTTTTATCGCTAACATCTGGCTCCAACTGGGATGGAGACCTCCCTGCGAGGTCTCCAAGAACCTAGAAGATCTTGTGCCTTTAGTTTTGGGCATGGAGTCATTCAGCCTTTACAATCTATCATCTGGCTATTTTCCAAAGTTTGTTGTTGGCAGATTTCATGACTATCATCGTATTTTGAGCATCCTTGATGTCCTCCGTGGAAAAAGAAAACTGATCGAGATTGAACATCCTCTTTTTCTTGATTAGTTTAATAGCCTCCTTGTCCACTGTATGCAGTTTCCTAACCATTGCATCTTCATAAAGACTATCCAATGTGAGATTGTCAAAATCACTAGCCAATTTACTATCAATCTGACTAGAATTATTATGGTGGGTGTAGTAACACAAGCCATTTCCTACTCAACATCATCAAGTGCCATGCCTCAGTTACTCTTGCCTCACCTTCCGTCTGTGTGGTAAGTTGGTCAAGTGAAGCTCCAGCCTGTTGAGTCAATAACTATTGTGTAGACTGAATTACTGCACCCAAGACTGTTGGTGTTGGCAAACCTTCAACAACTGATGATAAACCCGTTGATCTAAAACCCTCTGCTTCATTGCTTTTAAAGGTACTGGTTTTTCTCATTTACAAATTGACATGCTGTAGAAATATCCGATTCATGAACTTGAGTTTCTACTTCACTACACATTCCTGCCTCTGTTACTTGCAGCTGACCTACAACTCCCCGGAATTGTCTCCGCAAATGGTCCTGAAGCTTGTGGATGTCAGTCTTTTGAGACTCAATTTGAGATAAATGAATTTCACTTTGTTCTTTTAAGGCACCAACATATTCCTCCAAACAGACTCTGAGAACTGATGAAGCTTTGGCTCTCATGATTTGCAAATGATCAAACATTAACTCAGATTCTTCTGCTCAATCTCCCATAGCTTATTTCAGCTAGCCTTCCATACATAACTCTCTCCTCTACAGTGTCATTCTTTTCTCCATGCTTATCACCTCCTGTTTCTGCATGCGATTTATCTGAGTTTTTACCACTTGAAGCATTACCAAAATGCACAACCATTTCAATTTCCTCTTCCATACTTTTTCCAGTTGGAAATTTCACAATATGATGACCATCAGACGCAAGTCCAAAAAATTCAATGTTTTCAACCAAGGAACTAGGCTTGGCCATGTCCTCTAAATTTGCAAGAGAATGAGATATTTCACTTCCCACTAATGTATCTGCGCCATCGATTTCTTTATCAGACAATGAAATAGAAGGCTTCCGACTACAATCATCAACCAACAATGATGTTGAATCATTTGTGGCGGGAAATGTTGAGCCACCTTTGCAGGCACTAATGGTTACTATATTATCTGCTAATTTCTCTACTAGATCAACTCCTCCAAGTTGAATTAAGTTTTTGTGATCAGTGTATAATTGCATAGATACTCTATCTGCTTCTTTTTTCTCTTCAACAGGTGCAACCTCTACAAATTTGTCCTTGGTAGTTTGATCACATTTTTCACCTTCAACCATTGAGACAACAAGAGCCATCTCCTCTGCATCTGCAACATGGACTAACACTTTGCTGTTAAGTACAGTGTCATTGTTGGACTGGGAATTTTGAACATCTTCTTCCGGTGAAGTTTGACAGAAAGTAGATATTGCATCTTTCAGCACCCCACTTGTTTTGCACCTCGGGCAAAGCCAAGTATTTTCAATTGTACACTCTGGGTTAAATTCAACATAGACCGCCTGATACCAGAGATCACATGAGTCACATGCAACAAAAGTATCAAGAGATGAAGATTCCTCCTCTTTATAGTAACTCCAACTCGTATTCTGTAGCCATCTCCAGCCCGGGATCTGCCCAAAACCATAGTAACGGAGATTCTAATCCTGTTCGTGAGTCTAAAGTTACTGCAACTTCTCCATTATCATCTGACCCGTCACCTTTTCCACCTTTCTTTGGGCGTTGAATACGACTAGCAACAAGCTTTGAATGACATTGTATTTCTAGTAACTGACAGGTGTCTCCAGCCATTTTAATTACCACTGATTATGTGCCTGAAAATCTGGGATATACACTCCATTATTTGCCAGCTCTTATACCTGGAAAACTGGAAATTGGGCTAATTAGCTACCTTCATCCTCAGACCACCTGCGCAATACACATAACAATTGTTCTGCATTCTGTGTTTTATTTGGAGAATGATTTTGTGAAACACGTTTTGAGTATGTAAGGACATAATCGATGGTCATGGAGATGTACTAAGAGACACATAACGGTGAGATGAAGGATAGAGACGTATGGAGGATAAACAGGAAAGACCAAAACACCATATAACTCCGAATCATGCATAATGTTATGGCCCCTCGGTGCTAAAGAGAAACCTTAGTAATCATGGTGCGAGCTGTGAGTTCTTTTAGATCATTGTCTCGACACCTGTGTTTTGATCTGCTGATAAGAAGCTTGGAGAACCTCAAATATGGATCTAAGCGTTTGAATGTGGCTTTAATGTGCTACGTGGCATGTAAATTCGGCTTGTGAACTTCAAATTTGTAACTGGACCTGTAGATATGGACACTTGCAAAATTATGTGCACCTGACTCAAATAACACAGACAGATCGAAATCACATGAAACTATTATGGGCAGCTTCCTGAAGACACCTATCAGTGGATCTTCTTCGTGAATTAGACCTGTGGCTTGGCTCATGGCTTTGGGCCTGTGGGCTCCCCAAAATTTAATAAAAACCATAAATCACGTGGCCTGGTTTGGCTTTAGAAACTCCCAAAATAGAATTTGGTATAAAGGCTTAGGGTTAGAATATTTAAAAGTTCACATTTCTTTTTTGATGAGATTTTTTAATTATAAAAGCAAAGGCTAGGGTTAAAATGAATAACATTTTTTTTTTTTTTTGTATTGCAGATAACGCCGAAGACATTTTGGAGCACCCAAAGGATTTTGGGCAAGAGAGATCAAATGGAGCTGCATGAAGAATTTGGAGTCATTTGGCCTTTAGAACTAATCCCCTGCAAACCTGTAGCCTGAAAAACTTGAACCCTGCCTGTAGACTGCCTGTTTATTCAACAACCAATAATTGAAAGGATCTGACTGCTCGTATAGGGAGCTTATTTTATTGCCTACTCCTACTTCTTAACCAACTGTACTGGCTCTTATTAAGTGAAGTCATGCTTCCAATGAAGCCATGTCAGGAAATGATTTACTGATAACCTCCTTGATCTGGACCCGAAAAGTAAAGGAATGCCTAAAATGCAGAAATGCATTTTAAAAGGATGACAAAACCATCCTTCTTCTGAAGGAAATATTTTGACATTTATGTTTTTCATAGATTCCAAATAATCGGCGATAGGGTCATTATAAACGTCAAGGAATACTTCTTTAAGCAGTTGTTCCAACTGAAGATTGACATGCTGCTGCCGATGGCTTTCACCGATCTCCATGTCAACTGTAAACTGCTCAACCTCGATCAAAGAAACTTGCATGCTGTATTATTGATCTAGACCTTTCTGCTCATCATCTTCCTTTTCATGTATGTTGCAATTTCCCTTTGTCTGCAACTCTAAAAGCTGAAGATTGTTCTCCGTATTTGCTACAGATTCAATTCTGTCACATGCTAAAATAAAAATCTGTTTATCATTTTTCAATTTTTCAAATGGGACAATCTGATCTTCATGTCCATTTAAGATAGTAAATTCATTTGGTACAGTGTCAAAAACATCTATACTATGGACACCATCGTGAAGATCATCAATGTCTCGATCACAATGAGAGGTATCCCCTGGAACAATATACTCTTCATGACTATTTCAATCTTTAGTCAATAAATGAAATTCATAACAACATTCGGGATATAAAAGATCAGTTGAAAATATTTCTTTGCAAAACAAATGAAAGGCAACATGAAAATCTGCCAAAGAGCTGATACTGGAAACCGGAAGTGACCGGCACCAATCATGAGCGATCCCCTCTAAAGAAAACTCAAAGAGCTTGATCTGAACATCCTCATGTACAATTTCAAGCTGGTGAATAAAGTCATGAAAATCTAACAAAAATTCAGTTGGCACTTCCCACTCTTCTCCTCGAAATCTGGGAATACTTCTTTCCCATTCATCTCTAGTAGGTACTGGATTAGGGGAACCAACAATCTTTGAAAAATCACGAAAGTCATACCTCTTTGCTACGATTTTGTTCATGTCATACCAGTGGAGTCGCCAATAGATTCATCCTTCATGGAGACACCAGATAGATGATTACAACCAATTGATGTCAAGGCTTTGTTTATCATCAAAGCTGGATCTATGTCGTCTCCCAAGGAAGCTGAGCTTCGATCTCCTCTCCCCGTAAACGACGCCAATTTGTTATCACTCCAAGAAAATCCTTAGGGTTGTAGGCTAAGGATGCTTGGTAACTTAAGAAATCACTAATAATCAAGTGTTTGGAACAATGGGATATTTGAGAAGGCTTAGCAAAAAGACAACATGTCATGCCTCTAAATAAACCAGTGCTTCGAGAAACTAGATATCAATTACAGTAAATAATCAAGGTATGAAGAAAAACATTCAAGATAACCAAGTATAGATCCGTAGGGTTATACAAGAATATAAAGAAGATCTAATTCATATCCATGAGCTATATCAGAAGATGACAGTTCTGAACAACAAAACTGAATATAATTAAATATAGAGTAATGGAAAATGTGAACAGACTGATATATAATGACCAAAGAAAACTGTGATTCTTATAACAAAACAGAGTCAAAGTACATAGCCAAAGTGTATCCAGGATTGAACCCCATGTCTATCTTAAGTCTGTAGATTTATAGCTTTACATCACATTTCTCAGATCCTAAAACAATGGATCTGATATTCTAAAAACATAAAGTAAACTATATTTACAAAAAACTAGGAAGAGATCCTCAAGATGAGGTCAATCCATATCTAAGAGTAGTAGATTGTTGATGAAGTGCAGTTTTAGCCTCCCAAGGCTATTTGATTTGGTCCTCCAAAGATAAAATTCGAATTTGGTGAAGTGTACAAAAACCCTGATATTCTTCCTTTGAAAAAGATGCCAAATGTAGTTTAAAAACCTCTTTTTGACCTTATCCCTCAAAACTAGCCTTTGAATTAGACTTGATAATTCAACACCTGTCCATTTGAAGTGGTTTCAAACCATTCAAACTCAAAAAATCCTGATCTGGGCAAAAATTTGGTTATTCTGGCCATGATAGGCTTTCACCAGCTAATTTACCTGAAAATCCGCTCCTTAGCTGGTGAAAGGCGGAGCTTTCACCAGCTAACTAGCAAAATTCAAGACGGGTTAGCTGGTGAAAGTGCATATGTTTTTAAAATAAAATTTCTCAGTCATGGAGAGTCCGTTTTGCATGCTTGAATAGTCGATCGACATCTACAAATCCTAAGATTTCCAATGGTGCTTTCAAATCTGCATTTGGATCCCGGGAATCTAGTCAAATGTTCCCTACAATATTAGGCATCATTCTTTCAAAAATGCCAGTGCATTTTTTATCGCTAACAATACCCACCCAAAAATTAGATAAAATTAGATAAATCTGGGCCTGAGGGCCAAGTTCCAACTCCAAGTTCCACCACCACCTCCACCTAACCTGCAAGCCAAGTATACATTTTGATTTTAGTATATACACAAATCTATATATAATATATAAACAATATACCTGGAAAACGAAATTGGTTTAATATTATATGTATTTAAAGTGTTAAATATAAAATTCTAATTTGGTGAAGTGTGCAAACTCCCTATATTCTTCCTTTGAAAAGATGCCAAATGTAGTTAAAAAAACTCTTTTTGACCTTATTCCTCAAAACTAGCCTTTGAATTAGACTTGATAATTCAACACTTGTCCATTTGAAGTGGTTTCAAATCATTCAAACTCAAAAAATTCTGATCTGGGAAAAAATTGGTTATTCTCAAGCGGACAGTTTCACCAAATAATTCTACCCTGGAATCCATTCTCCTGAATGTGGTGAAAGGTGTGGAGCTTCACCAACTTAACCAGGGCAAAATTCAAGACGGGTTACCCCAGAAAGCACGATTTTTTTAAATCAAATTTCTACCATGTGAGAGTCCGCTTTTGTATGCTTGACAGCTGACCGGCATCTACAAATCCTGCTTTCCAATGGTGTTTTCAAATCTGCATTTGGATCTCGGAAGCTAGTCAAATGTTCCTACAAGATTAGGTATCATTCTTTTCTCCAAAAATGCCAAACATTTTTATCGCTAACACAATCTATGCATACCCTTTATACCAATCTAGATTTGTTCCTTGTAACTTGTCCATCTTCATTTAATTTATTCTGAAGACCCATTTTGTGTCGACATTCTTATTCTTTGGTCTCTAAACTAGTTCCTATGTCATTTTTCTCTATTTGATCCAATTCCTTATCCATGGCCTTATTCCAAAATTATTCATTGGTTTCTTCAAACAATTTTCCCCAATTGTAGATAAGAGTGCTAGGTGTTTGTTTTGGTGAACTTGATGTTTCTTCTAGTCTCAACTCCCTCATCTTTGTTTCCACAACTGATCTCAAAGGATGATTCTTTCCAGACTCTGCTTTCTATGTGCTTTGGGAGTATGTACTTGATGAACCTTTGCCTTTGTTTCCTCACTGATTCTCTCTCTTACTTCTTCTTCTTCAAAATTTGTTCCATTGATTTGTTTTCTTCTTCCTTGATTCTCTGCCCCATTCTGCTTCATCAATTGTTAGTTTGATGCTTCCAAAAAAATTGTTCAATCTTATATTGTAACACTTTGTTGCTTTTCATTGTACTTGGTGAACCAACAAGTACTCCTTTTGTCCACACGAGAGTCAAACTCTTCTACCTTTGACGTAGCATTTGCCTCCAAAATTCCCAAAGTGCTTCACATTTGTTGGTCTCTCCTTTCCATAGCTCAGAGGGAGTTTTATCAATATTATATGAGAATTACTATGTTTTTGAATGTGAATTTTTGTATGTGTATCGCCCAGGTCCAAATTATATCTGGTCAATTTGGAATCCATTAGCATTTCTCGAGCCATTTTTTGAATCACATGTTCTTTCTTTCAACAACTCATTCTCTTGAGGTGTCCCAGCAACTAAGACTTAAATTTTTATTCCATGACTATTGCGGTAGTCCATAAATTCCCTTTGAAGTGAACTCTCCATTATCAGATCTCAAAGTAATGGTTCTTGAATCCATCTCATTTTCTTAACCATTTTGTAGATCTTGAAGTTTTCAAAAGCTTCCTAATTTGTTCTATGAAATAAAACTACAAATAATTCTTGTATAATCATCAATTAATAACGTAAAGTATCTCTCTCACCTTTTAAGACCTTTGTTGTAGTTGGTCCAACTAGATCAAGATGCACACTTCAAGGTCTTGTTGTTGAATATTCCTTTGATTTGAACCTGGCCCTTGTTTGCTTTGCTTTTGTTGACAATGCTTGCATAAAGTGTTGGTTGGTTTCATAGATCTAAGCATTTCTCTGACTGCTTCTCTTTTTTCCAACTTTGACAAGGTTATCAAAATGCATGTGACCCATTCTTCCGCTCCATAGCCACCATCTTCTCCTTTCCTAGACAACACTTTTCATTTCCAATTTGCCTTAACACATATATGTTGTTTTGAAGTTCTTGCAACTCCAGTATTCCACCAATTTCCTTATTTTCTTATCTCACACACTTTTGTGAATCAAAATTAAATTTATAACCTTGGTCAAACATTTCCTTGAATCACACACTTAAAGATTACTGCTTCATATATCTCACCAAGAGAACATGTTGCCTTTTTATTCTTGTTCCCAATTTGACTCAGGTTCTCGAATGATTTTGGCTGAATTGTCAAGCTCAAGGAGATCATTCATTTTCATTTTGCAATGTAAGAATTTTGTCTCTATCACATTGGGTCATGTGTTTTGAACACTCCACTTTCAACATACCAACTATGTTTCTTCCGCTTATCTTGTAGAGAGACTATGCATTCTTCATTTCTATAATGATTCTTCTTTCTTATACATGTTATTTTGCTTATGTTCTTGTCTATGACTTTTGTTATTTTGTTGAGGTTCTTTAGAGGGGACTCATTATTCTGTACAATTTTTTGGCCATGTGTCCAAAATTGTTACATTTGTAACATTCCACTGCTGCTCAAAGATTAAAACCTATTGTAACTTCTTCTTTTGTTTCACTTCTAGGTCTTCTTGAGTAACCCCCTTGTGTATGACTCTCAAAGTTATTGTTCTTGTTGTTGGGCTCTACAATTCACACTTTTATGTCCAAAATGGCTACATGCATAACATAAACCAAAATATAGCTGATACCCAGGAGTTGGAAGATATTCCCAAAGAAGGTGCTCCTTATGAATCATTCTCTTTGGAGGTTTATCCGCTTTCATTGTTATCTTAAAATCTAAATATTCTGTGGAGGAGGTCCCTGTAATCTCTCCTTTGTACATCATCCCATCTCTTTGTTTGTTTCTTCATAGCTTTTTGGATTTTTTTTTCTGCTCTTGTTTTGGAGTTTGATCCATTTTCTCTGGCTCCTCATTTGTATCCAAGTCCACTCTTTTCATGATGAGGTTTTTAATCAAGTTGGATAATGTCATCCAGAACTTTGAGCTATTCCAAGATATTTTTCTTTGAATATCCTTTCTTAGTGTGACACACCCGCTTTCCAAGTTTCCAATGATCTCATTACTTTTCTAGTTTTTATTTGAGTGCTCTTCAATTCTTTTATCTCTTCAATTTGAACCTTCAACTTGTGATCATTTGTTCTAGTTCTCGAGTGTCCTTTTTCTTGTTCAGCCTTGCTTGTATTTTCTTTTGTTTTTCTTATTTTCTTTCCATAACTTCTATGGCAAACATTAATTATTCTCGATAGTCAAATTATTCCTCTTCAATTTATTCTTCTCGACTTTCATTCTTCTTCATCTCTTCATATTCTTCTTCGAGTCTTATTTATTCTAATTCCTTTTACCACCAAGGAATAGAACTCTGTCTCATTGTCACTGATTTCCTCTTCATCATCCCGGGATGATGCATCTCTTTGATGATAAGCTTTTCCTTGAAATCTTATTTGTATCACTTTGCCTTTTATATGTAGGTTTGTATTTTGAGTAACTTTCTATAATTTCTCTTTTTCTTAAGGATAGACATTTGTTAGCAAATGGCCACCATCACAATTAAAACAAATTAAAGGGAAGCTTACCCTATACCTACCATTGGTTCTCTTGTTCCGTCTTTTGACGTAGTTGGCCACTTATTCATCATCTTCCGAGACGTCTTTGTTGTTGCTATATTCTTCTTGTTCCTTTTCTTTTCTTTTCGATCTTTTGATGCTTTGAAGGATGCTTCTTTACATCCATTTTCCTCGCTCAATTCTATTTACATGATGTGAAGATTCCATGCACTGGCCCATGCTTATTGAGTTCATATCCCATTTTTCTTCTAGTGTTGATATCTTAGGGTTGAACTTTATAGGAAGAGATCTTAGTACCTTTGAACACTGCTGTATTCTTCAATTTCTTTCTCCCAATCCTATGATTGCATTCACTGCTTCACAACTCTTAAGAAGTAAGTTCTAATATTCTCATCTTCCTTCATTTTTAAAGGCTAGAACCTGACCTCCTTAAGTTTGAAGTTTTGTTGTTTGACTTTTGTATCTCCTTCATAAATATTTCAAGATTGTCCCAATTCTCTTTACGGATTTACAATGTGCAACTTTGTGAATATTACCACCGAGACCATCCAAAGTGTTTGTAGCTGGAATTATTCCCACCAAGTTTCATTGTTTGTCATTTGTTGGTGGAATTGTTGGCACTGCAGACCATCTAATATTGATTGCCAAATTTCAAACCTTGTGCTTGTATATATGTATTCATCCTTATGCTCCAAAAGTATACTTATGTCCATCAAAGTGTGGTATTCATTTTATATGAGTTGGTACTTCCATGATCTACCTTCCAATGGTTAAAACGATTTCCAAGGAACCTACTCTCAAAACCAATTGTTGGATTACCGAGAGGGGGTGAATCAGCATTAAAGGCACTATAATCATTTTTCCAAATAATCCAAGTGTTATATCAATGTAGAATTATTATCCAATAATGAGCAATAAGAAATGAACAATCACACACATACACAGTACATCAAGGTTTTACGTGGAAACTCAAATCTAGATAAAACCATGTATCGTTTTATCTTATATGTCTTGAAGAATTACATCTATTGAAGCACCAACTTCCTTTGTTTTCCAGCCAACGAAGGAGGCTCCAATCCCTGCTCTCTCGTGATACAACTTTAGTGGAAGCTCCAACTCCCACCTCTCTGCTACAACCCCCTATGTTCTCCGGGATACAACCATACAGTCCTTGCCCCCATCCAACCACTCTTAGAAGTAGAAGTAGAATGATGAAACCATTGTCACACTATCACCGTGGAGATATACCATTGTAAACATGTACCAATAAACCTGAACCATGCATCAAATCCAAGAGACTCAACCTGTAATAAACTTGTAACATAAACAAGTGCATCAAATCCATGCACCAACTGTACTCAAAATAATCAGAATCAAATAAAAATTACAAAAGTAAACCAAATCATGTACCAGTATGTAAACGCGTGTCAAGTACTCATAACCATGACTCATCAATATGTACCCAAACATCATCAACTATACACCTCATGTATGTACAACTCATCAACCATACTTGTCTCAACCATGTACCCAACTGTGCCCTCGTAAACTAAAATCCCTCATCACTTATATCATCCAAATATGCCTTGTAACTCTATAATAGACCATGTATATTACCACATACCTGCAAACCTCCCTCTTTTAAATTTAATAACAAGAGACTACATTTTCATCAAACATGTTTTTAGTCTCACAAGACTGCTCTTGGATAAGTCAACAACCCTAACTTCTAGCCAATCATAACTTTGTACTTGTAATGAATAAATATCTGAAACTGATGTACCGTTCTTTAGTGTTTTAATACTATTCCCTCCAGTTGCTCACTACTTGAACCTCTGCAAGGATTTATGTAGAAGAAAACAAATGGCACACCCCTCACCACTGGCTTATTCTAGAGAGCGACCTTGTAGACAGGCTCCCACATACCATTTATTTAATTGATATGAAAATGTTATTACAGAATAATAAAGACTATATTATAAATCCAACTCCATTTTGAAATACTAAATGCTTCAACTGTTATGAATAAGCGATACTTTTTACCTGAAACACTTTTTTTTACTAGTTTCGGACTAGCCACAAACCCCATTTTCAACAGAGTGTAACTCCAAAAAAAACACCGTACCAAGATGAATTTTACCAACATGGATATGTTTCAATGGAATAGAAATGTCACAGCCTGAACTTCATTCTGTGCTGCTATTGTGAAAATGGTGAGATGACCTGAAAAACATACCTTTAGAAAGCACCATCAAAATTTTATCCCTCCTTGAATCCCAGCCTCTTTCTTCAATTTCTCCCTCTAGAATTTGGATTAGATATCCTTTCAAGAATTCATAAACCTATAGGTATTCAACATTCTCAAGTGTGTCTTAAATGTGAGATCCTTGCCTCTTATTTATACCTCCAAGTAGCTTCCCTTTAAAAACATCTCTAGGTCACTTTGCCCATTTTACTTATTTTAGGGCAACCCAAATTTAATTTCTCCATTAAATTATTATTGAATTAATTTGTTTCTTTGTATTAAATTTAAATTATAGTAGCCATTCACCACTTCAATTTATTATTTACCTTTAAAACCCTTAAACCACTTTTACTACTTTGACCTTTGGGGTTTCTCTAGATGACATATGAGGGTCCTCCCAACTGGGTGAAGGTCAGAATCCTCAAACCTAGTGGAGCGTGATGTTCCACATACCACCGAGAATGAAAGAACCATCCATATAGGATAGTTTCACCAAAAATTCAATTCCATGCCTATCTCATTATTATTCCATAACAAGCATGGGTCCCTCTAACCATACTTATGGTATAACTCAATCCGAAAAGTGTCTTTCCGTGAGGACTTTCACCATAAGGGGACCACTTGGGAGTTCATCCATTTCTACTTATTATCAACCATGAAAAGACAATAACTAGTCATCTTTACATCAAACAATATTGAGTCCATTACCCAACCTTTGTGATACAATTACGGGGCTTTCTTCAAGGGTTGACATCAATGACAACCAACCTTAATCAGCAATTTATGTACCCAATTATCATGAATTGAGGAGTATGATCTTGAAAGAGATGCATAATGTACCTTATGTTGGACACCCAGGATATCATAAATTGGTTGCAGCAGTCAAAAGGCAATATTATTGGCCATGCATGAAGAAGGAAATTGTTGAGTACATTGCTAAATGTCTAGAGTGTCAAAAGGTCAAGGTTGAGCATAGACACCCAGTTGGGTTGTTGCATCCATTTCCCATTCCTAAGTGGAAGTGGGAAGTGGTGACAATGAATTTCATCACCAAATTTCCCAGAACAAGCAAGCATCATGATTCTATCATGGTGGTGATGGACAAGCTTACTAAAGCCACTCATTTCATTCCAATGAATATTTCTCACAAGGAAACCAATGTTGATGATATTTATATGAGGGAAGTAGCATGCTTGCATGGCATACCCAAGACAATTGTGTCTAACAGAGACTCAAATTTCACCTCAAAGTTATGGAAGGGATTATTCAAAGGGTTCAGAACAAATCTGAATTTCATCACAGCTTATCATCTCGAGTCTGATGGGAAAACAGAAAGGTGAACCAAGTGATAGAGGATATGTTACGAATGTATTTGATCGACAAACCATCAAAGTGGGAGGATTACATACACTTGGTATAATTTGTCTACAACAATGGGTACCAGGCATCTCTGAAGATGAGCCCATTTGAGGAAATTTATGGCAGAAAGTGCAACACACCAATAAGTTGGGACAACCCAGATGATAGAAAAGTGGTTAGTCTAGAGTTGCTCACAGAAATGGAAGAGAAAATGTTGAAGATAAAATAGAATTTAAAGGATTCCCAAGATAGGAATAAAATCTATGTCGACAAGGGAAGAACTCATAGGGATTTTAAAGTGGGTGGTCATGTATTCTTGAAAGTGAAGGCCAACAAAAATTCCATGAAGTTGGGAAACTGTTCCAAGTTGGCAACTAGATATTGTGGGTCGTTTGAAATCCTAAAAAGGATTGGACCAGTAGCTTATATGACTTCATTTCCTACATCTATGTCTATTCACAATGTATTCCATGTATCATTTCTCAAGAAGCATATACCTGATTCTAATAATGTGATTGATTGGAATGTGATTCAGGTGGAGCAAGAAGGCGTTTTTCAAGTGCATCTGGTATGAATACTGGACCAGAAGATCAAGCAGCTTTGGAATCGATCCATAGAACTTGTAAAGGTCCAATGGACCTGGTACGGTCATGAGGATGCAACTTGGGAGAATGAAGATGCTATGCACGCAGAATACCCACATTTTTTTGAATATTTTGGAAATCTTGTTGATATTATGTAAATAAGATGCACTGAAGACAGTGCATAAATAAGGGGAGGGGATTGTAATACCCCAAGTTCAAGCCCCTACTAAATTGTAAATATGTTTTGTAGGTTGGTGATCCAAGTGATTATAATCTAGGAGGCTTATGTGATGTTTAGTCCAAAGAGACTAGATGTTAAAGGCCAGTGAGCCTATTTTTGTATATATAAACACTCATATCATTAATATAAAACATCATTGCATGTAGATCGATCATGATAAAATAGAATGGGGGACTAAACTCCACTAGGAAGGGAAAGGTAGGGGCTAAGAGCCTAGAAAGGGGGCTAAGCTAGAGGGCTTATTGCCAAATGAATATTATAATATTATTCCTAAATATTATGGTGAGGATAATTATTTTATCCTAAGTTATTATGAGAAGGTGAATGAAACACAAGTGGAGAGAAATCGAGATCTTGGAGATCCATGTGTCATTTAGGGTGCATGAAATTATATGTGGGGAATTAATCTGTTTTTGGGATCTTTCCTCACACACTCAACCATTCATGCACTCAGTCATTGTATCCATCGGAACCTCATCCATCATCGACCTTTGCAACTTGCATGCACCTATACTTGCTTGATCTCATACCTTGCCTTAACATTTGGTTGTTGCTACCATCATCTGTGCCATACCCGAGTTATATTGTTTCCATAACCCTTACCCATTTGACTTAGGAATTGGACAAAAGAAGCATGTTGTCAGGCCTGTGGGTTTGAAGAGGCGGGTTGTGAGGCCCATGGATTGAAGAAGCAGGTTGTCAGGCCTATGAGAAACTCTCTCCAGGTGAGAGAGATTGTTTGGGAAGTGAATTCTCCTTGAGGGAGCCTAGCAGCAGCTATAGAGCTCTGAGAATTCATGTCTGACCTATTGTTGAAGCCCTGGAATGGAAGTGGAGTAGCTGATGGACTATTGAA
>SNQJ01S0008630.1:118892-176372 GCA_010110895.2 Picea sitchensis | reverse complement strand
CCAAAGATAAAATTCGAATTTGGTGAAGTGTACAAAAACCCTGATATTCTGCCTTTGAAAAAGATGCCAAATGTAGTTTAAAAACCTCTTTTTGACCTTATCCCTCAAAACTAGCCTTTGAATTAGACTTGATAATTCAACACTTGTCCATTTGAAGTGGTTTCAAATCATTCAAACTCAAAAAATTCTGATCTGGGCAAAAATTCGGTTATTCTGGGCGTGACAGGCTTTCACCAGCTAATTTACCCGAAAATCCACTCCTTAGCTGGTGAAAGGTGGAGCTTTCACCAACGAACTAGCAAAATTCAAGACGGGTTACCTGGTGAAAGCACAGATTTTTTTTAAATCAAATTTCTCAGTCATGGAGAGTCTGTTTTGCATGCTTGAATAGTTGATCGACATCTACAAATCCTAAGCTTTCCAATGGTGCTTTCAAATCTTCATTTGGATCCTGGGAAGCTAGTCAAATGTTCCCTACAAGATTAGGCATCATTCTTTCAAAAATGCCAGTGCATTTTTTATCGCTAACACAATCTATGCATACCCTTTACATACCAATCTAGATTTGTTCCTTGTAACTTGTCCATCTTCATTTAATTTATTCTTGAAGACCCATTTTGTGCCGATCACATTCTTATTCTTTGGTCTTGGAACTAGTTCCCAAGTGTCATTTTTCTCTATTTGATCCAATTCTTTATTCATGGCCTTATTCCAAAATTATTCCTTGTTGGCTTCTTCAAAACAATTTGGTTCAATTGTAGATAAGAGTGCTAGGTGTGTTTGTTTTGGTGAACGGATGTTTCTTCTAGTCTCAACTCCTGCATCTTTGTTTCCAATAATCTGATCTGAAGGATGATTCTTCTGTACTCGTTTTCTATGTGTCTTTGGAGATACTTGATGAACTTTTTATTTTGTTTCTGCCGGATTCTCTTCTACTTCTTCTTCTTCAAAAATTTGTTCCATTGATTTGTTTTCTTCTTCCTTTGATTCTCGTCTGCCTGTTTCATCAATTGTTATATTGATGCTTTCCAAAAAAATTGTTCAATCTTATATTGTAACACTTGTATGCTTTCATTGTACTTGAGTAACCAACAAGTACTCTTTTGTCCACACGAGAGTCAAACTTTCTCATTCTGCCATCTTCTCTTTTGACGTAGCATTTGCTTCCAAAATCTCTAAAGTGCTTCACATTTGTTGGTCTTCCTTTCCATAGCTCGTAGGGAGTTTTAACAATATTGTTTATGAGAATTACTATGTTTTGAATGTGAATTGTTGTATGCACTGTCTGTGTCCAAATTATATCTGTCAATTTGGAATCCATTAGCATTGTTCGAGCCACTTTTTTGTACTGTCATGTTCTTTCTTTCAACAACTCCATTCTGTTGATGTGTCCTAGCAACGAAGACTTAAATTTTTATTCCATGACTATTGCAGTAGTCCATAAATTCCTTTGAAGTGAACTCTCCTCCATTATCAGATCTCAAGCATTTGGTTCTTGAATCCATCTCATTTTCAACCATTTCCTTGTAGATCTTGAAGTTTTCAAAAGCTTCTGACTTGTTCTTGAGAAATAAAACTACAGTCATTCTTGTATAATCATCAATTAATAACGTAAAGTATCTCTCACCTTTTAAGACCTTTGTTGTAGTTGGTCCAACTAGATCAGTATGCACAATTTCCAGTGGTCTTGTTGTTGAATATTCCTTTGATTTGAACCTGGTCTTTGTTTGCTTTCCTTGTTGACAATGCTTGCATAAAGTGTTGGTTGGTTTCATGATCTAAGCATTTCTCTGACTGCTTMTCTTTTCCTAACTTTGACAAGGTTATCAAAATGCATGTGACCCATTCTTCTGTTCCATAGCCAAATTTCATCTTCCTTTCCTAGACAACACTTTTCATTTCCAATTTCACTTAACACATATATGTTGTTTGAAGTTCTTGCAACTGTACCGACCAATTTCCCTGAATATTCCCTTCTTATCTCACACTTTTGTGAATCAAAAGTAACTTTATGACCTTGGTCACACATTTGAATCACACTTAGAAGATTACGTTTCATATATTCTACCAGTAGAACATGTTGTGCCTTTTTATTCTTGTTCCCAATTTGGACTGTGTCTTCTCGAATGATTTTGGCTGAATTGTCGTTTCCGAAGGAGACTGATCCATTTCTTTCATTTTGCAATGTAAGAATTTTGTCTCTATCACCTGTCATGTGTTTTGAACACCCACTTTCAACATACCAACTATGTTTCTTCTGCTTATCTTGTAGAGAGACTATGCATTCTTCATTTCTATACTGATCTTTCTTTCTTATCCATGTTGTTTTATGAGGTTCTTGTCTATGACTTTTGTTATTTTGTTGAGGTTCTTTAGGAGGGACTGTCATTCTACAATTTTTGGCCATGTGTCCAAAATTGTTACATTTGTAACATTCCACTTCAGTGCTCAAAGATTAAAACCTATTGTAACTTCTTCTTTTTGTTTCTCTAGGTCTTCTTGAGTAACCCCTTTGTGTATGACTCTCAAAGTTGTTATTGTTCTTGTTGTTAGCTCTGAAATTCACAGCTTTATGTCCAAAATTATTACATGCATAACATAAACCAAAAAATATAGTTTGATACCTAGGAGTTGAAGATATTCTGAAAGAAGGTGCTCTTATGAATCCTTATTCTTCTTGAGGCTTATCTGTCTATTGTTGATTCTAAAATCTAAATATTCTCGGTGGAGGAGTGTCCCTGTAATCTTCCTTGTACATCATCCTATCCCCTTTGATTGTTTCTTCATAGCTTTTTGGATTTTTTTTCTTGCTCTGTTGTTTTGGAGCTTGATCCATTTTCTGTCTGATTGTATCCAAGTCCAGACTTTTCAAGATGAGATTTTTTACTGTTGATAATGTCATCCAGAACTTTTGAGCTATTCTGCATATTTTTCTTTTGAATATCCTTTCTTAGTGTGACAATCTTTGCTTCCAAGTTTCCAATGATCTTGTCATTTTCTTCTAGTTTTTATTTGAGTGCTTCTTCAATTCTTTTATCTTCTTCTATTTGAACCTTCAATCTTGTGATCATTTGTTTCCTGGTTCCAGAGTGTGTCCTTTTTCTTGTCTAGTTTTGCTTGTATTTTCTTGTTTTTCTTATTTTCTCTTACGATAGCTTCTATGGCACACATTAATTCTTCGATAGTCAACTTTTGCCTCTTCAATTTTTCTTGACTTCTTCACATATCCTTCTTGGCTTCTTCATATTCTTCTTCTTTGGAGTCTTCTTTGTCGAATCTTTTACTACCATGAATAGGGCACTTCTTGTCTCATTGTCACTGATTTCATCTTCATCGATGATGAGATGTCTTCTTTGATACATAAGCTTTTCTTAGAGAATCTTTATTTGTATTTATTTTACCTTTATATGTGTGTTGTATTTTGGGTAACCTTCATAATTTCTCTTTTTCTTATAGGGACATTTGTTAGCAAAATGGCCAATACCATCTGAACAAACAAATTAAAAGGAAGCTTACCTCTATACCTACCATTGGTTCTCTTGTTCGGTCTTTTTAATGAAGTTGTACTTCTTCATCTTCGAGGCGTTTTGTTGTTGCTATATTCTTCTTGTTCCTTTTTCTTTTTTCTTTTTTCTTTGATCTTTTGGATTAACTTTGAAGGATGCTTCTTTACATCTGTATTTTCACGATTTCAATTTTATTTTCATATGATGTGAAGATTCCATGCAGTTAGTCCATGCTTATTGAGTTCATATCGATTTTTCTTCTAGTGACGATATCTTAGGGTTGAATCTACTAGGAAGAGATATTAGTACCTTTTGAACAATTCTGATTCTTCAATTGTACCTCCCAATCCTATGATTGCATTCAACATTTAAATCAACTCTTAAAGTAAGCACCAATATTCTCATCTTCCTTCATTTTAGCTAATGGCTAGAGCCCTACGTAATTTTGGAGTTTTGTTGCTTTTGACTTTATCCTCCTTCATAAATAATGGCTAGAAGATTGTCCCAACTCTCTTTGGCGGATTTACAATGGCACAACTTTGGTGAATATTCTTTCAACTGAGACCATTCAAAGTGCATTTGTGAAACTGGAGTTATTACGATAAGTTTCATTGCTTTGTCGTTTTGTTGGTGGAATTGTTGGTGTGTGTATCCATCTACAATTGATTGTCCAAATTCAAACCTTATTGCTTGTATATATGTCTTCATCCTTATGCTCAAAAGCATACTTATGTCCATCAAGTGTGGTATTCCCATTTTATATGAGTTGGTGCTCTCCATGATCAACCTTTCAATGGTCAAACTGATTTATGAAGGAAACTAAGAGGGGGGGTGAATAAAAAATAACGTAATTATAATCATTTTCTCCAAATAATCCAAATGATATATCCAGTAGCCTGAATTATTATCAATAATGAGCAATAAGAAATGAACAATCACCTGCATACACGGTACATACAGGTGTTTCATTGGAAACCCAAATCAGGTCTAAAACCACAGATGTTTTATCTTATATGTCTGAAAAATTACATTCATTGGAAGCACCAACTTCCTTTGTTTTCAGGTTACCCAAGCTGAAGGGCTCAATCCCTAGTTTATCAGGATACAACTTGAGAGGGGCTCCAACTCCCCAATTCTCGGCTGCAACCCCTATGTTCTCCGGCTACAACCACATGTCCTTGCCCATGCTTAACAAAGTATAGAGTAGAATGAGTGCAACGTGCATCCCTCAGCATGAGATATACCATTGTAAACATGTACCAATAAACTGAACCATGCATCAGCAGGTACCTCAACCCGTAATAAGCTTGTACCATAAACAAGTGCATCAACCATGCACCAACATGCCAAACAATCTGTAATCAAAATGTACCATAAAAGTCTGACCAACATGTACCAAGTATGTACCAATCATGTGTCAAAATTACTCATAAACTATGACTCATCAATATGGCCCATAACATCATCAACTATACACCTCATGTATGTACCCAGCTCATCCTTCTTGTCTCAACCATGTACCCAACTTGTACCTCCAACCAAAATCCCTCATCAATTTCATCATCCAAATATGGTTTGTAACTCACCTTAATAAGACCATGTGTATATTACCACATTCCTGTAAACCTTCCTTAACTCCAACAATAAGAGACTAGCATTTTCATCAAACATGTTTTTAGTCTCACAAGACGGATTTTGGATAAAGGTGACAACCACGACTTGAAATAATCATGGCATACTTATGTGAATAAATGTCACAGGCCCGATAAAAATGTTCTTTAGTGTTTTATACTATTCCTCCATGTTTCACTACTTGGAACCTCTCATAAGTTTATGGAAGAAAGTAAGCACCTCTTTGAATTAAGAAACTATTCTAGAGAGAGACCTTGTGAGCGTGCCCCACATGGAATATTTGTTTAATTGATACAAAAATATTACACATGATAATGTCTATATTATAACCAACTCCATTTTTTATCTAACTTAATTTGTTTATGTTATGAATAAGTTATGACATTTTACGCGAAACACTTTTGACTAGTTTTGGGATAGCCACAAACCCTATTTGTGGTGTAACTCCAAAAATAAAAATGACCCACAAGATGAATTTTACAAATATACTTGGATATGTTCCTTAATGGAATAGAAATTTCAAAGTCTGAATCATTCTAGAAAAAAAGTTATTTGTGAAAATGGTGAGATGACACATAAATAACATACCTTAGAAGCATCATCAAATTTATCCTTCCTTTAATTTCAGCCTTCTTTTCTTCGCTTTCCTCGGAATTTAGGCTAAAATATAAGACAACTATAGATATTCAATACACTCAAAAGGTGCTAATGGGAGTCTCTTTATATCTTATTTATAATTCCCAAGTAACTTCCTTTAGGAACAACTTGTAACTGTTTTACCCATTTTACTTATTTTAGGGTTAACCCACTTCTAATTTCTCCATTAAATTTATTATTAGATTTATTTATTTTGTATTAAATTTGAATTATAGTACCTGTCCACTTCACTTTATTATTTACCTTTTAAAATCTCTTAAACCATCTGACTACTTTGACCTTTTGGGGCTTCCTGGAATGACATATGAGGGTCCTCCAACCCATTAAGGCCATAACTCTCAAGCTGTGAGGAGTTATGTGATGTTCCACATACCAGGAAATGGAGATGAAAGGCATACATCTAGGTTGGTTTTACTGAAAAATTCATTGACCTTCATTTAATTATTCTATAAATAAGCATGGGTCCTCTAACCATACTTCTAGGATAACTCAATCATAGAAATCTTCAGAGTGAGGGATTTTACCATAAAGGGACCACTTTGGAGTTCATCCATTTCTACTTATTATCAACCATGAAAATACAATGAGAGTCATCTTTACATCAAACAATATTGAGTCCATTACCAACTGTCTTCTGGGGCTTTCTTCAAAGTTTGACATCAATGACAATAACCAGCCTTAATCTGACAATTTATGTACCCAATTATCATGAATTGAGGAGTATGATTTAGAAAGAGATGCATAATGTACCTTATATTTGGACACCGAGGATATCATAAATTGGTTGCAGCTGATCAAAAGGCAATATTATTGGCCATGCACGAAGAAATTGTTGAGTACATTGCTAAATGTCTAGAGTGTCAAAAAGGTCAAGGTTGAGCATAGACACACCCGGTTGGGTTGGTGCATCCATTTCCCATTCCTAAGTGGAGGTGGGAAGTGGTGACAATGAATTTCATCACCAAATTTCCCAGAACAAAGAAGCATCAGCAGTTCCATCATGATGGTGATGGACAAGCTTACTAAAGCCACTCATTTCATTCCAATGAATATTTCTCACAAGGAAACCAATGTTGATGATATTTATATGAGGGAGTAGCATGCTTGCATGGCATGCCAAAGACAATTGTGTCCTAGAGACTCAAATTTCACCTCAAAGTTATGGAAGAGATTATTAAAAGGGTTCATAACAAATATGAGATTTCATCTGACTTATCATCAGTGCGATGGGAAAGCAGAAGGTGAACCAAGGTAGGATATGTTACGAATGTATTTGATCGACAAACCATCAAAGTGGGAGGATTACATACACTTGGTATAATTTGTCTACAACAATGGGTTACCGGGGCATCTGCAGAAGATGAGCCCATTTGAGAATTGCTTGGAAAAGTGCAACTTTTACCAATAAGTTGGGACAGCCGGATGATACAGAAAAGTGGATTGGTCTAGAGTTGCTCCTGAGGAAATGGAAGAGAAAATGTTGAGATAAAATGGGAATTTAAAGGATTCCCAAGATAGGAATAAAATCTATGTCGACAAGGGAAGAACTCACAGGGGATTTTAAAGTGGGTGGTCATGTATTGTTGAAAGTGAGAAGGCCAAGAAAAGTTCATTGAAGTTGGGAAGCTGTTCCAAGTTGACAGTAGTTATTGTGGGAGATTTGAAATCCTAAAAAGGATTGGACCCGTTGCTTATATGATTTATTTCCCTACATCTATGTCTATTCATGTATTCATGTATCATTTCTCAAGAAGCATATACCTCATCCTAATCATGTAATTGATTGATTGGTCTTGATTGGTGGAAGCGAAATTTTTTTCAAGTGCATCTGGTATGAATACTGGACCAGAAGATCAAGCAGCTTTGGATGATCTATAGAACATGAGGTCCAATGGGCTGAATGCAGTCATGAGATGCAACTTGGGAGCATGAAGATGCTATGTTGGCATAGTACCCACATCTTTTTAATATTTTGGAAATCTTGTTTATATTATGTAAATAAGATGCAGAAGGCGATTCATAAATAGAGGAGGGATTGTAATACCCCAAGTTTAAGCCCCTACTAAATTAGCAAACATGTTTTGTAGGTTGGTGATCCAAGTGATTATAATCTAGGAGGCTTGTGTGATGATTAGTCCACAGGGAATAGATGTTAAAGAAGCTGAGTGAGCTATTTTTGTATATATAAACACTCCTTATCATTAATATAAAACATCATTGCATGTAGATCGATCATGATAAAATAGAATGGGGGACTAAACTCCACTAGGAAGGGAAGGTGGGGGCTAGAGCCTAGGGGAGGCTAAGCTAGGGGCTTATTGTGCCAAATGAATATTATAATATTATTCCTAAATATTATAGTGAGGATAATTATTTTATCTAAGTTATTGGAAGGTGAATGAAACACAAGTGGAGAGAAATCAAGATCTTGGAGATCCATGTGTGTCATTTAGAGCATGAGGAAATTATATATTAAGAGTGTCATTTTGGGATCTTTCCTCACACTCAACCATTCATGCACTCAGTTATTGTATCCATCGGAACCTCATCCATCATCGACCTTTGCAACTTGCATGCACCTATACTTGCTTGATCTCATACCTTGCCTTAACATTTGGTTGTTGCTACCGTATTCATTGCCATACCCGAGTTATATTGTTTCCATAACCCTTACCCATTTGACTTAGGAATTGGACAAAGCATGTTGGCGGGCACATTGAGGTTTGAAGAGCGGTTGTGAGGCCCAATGGATTGAAGAAGCCCGAGGTTAATGGGGCTACATGAAACTCTCTCAGTGAGAGAGATTGTTTGGGAAGTGAATTCTCCTTGAGGGAGCCCAACAAAAACTATAGAGCTCTGAGAATTCATGTCCTGACCTGTGTTGAAGCCTGGGGCTTGGAAGTGGAGTAGGCGTGGACTATTGAATAGTGAGGATTAAGCACTTCTCGGGATGGTACATGCATGTGGGGAATGCGATGTTGTAGGTTGTGTGCATAAGTTGGCTCATGAGAGGGAATCCTTCATGAACATGCCCTATATGACTTCACAGCCAGTCTCAACTAGCTTAGAATCCCTTTTCCTAGGTGGATTTAGTCCTATCTCGGGGGTATTGCTAGCTGAGAGTGATGAGTATAGTAGGTTTAGGGTTGGGAGGTTAGATGGAAGGTCTACACATGGTTGAGGTGGACATCAATTAAAAGATAAATAACAATTGTTAAGATTCATGTTGTGTTTAAGTATGTGTTTAAGTATGTGTTTATTATTTATAATAATTGCATGTGTTTATTGCATGTATGTTTATGTTAATTATGCATGAATCCGTGTTGTAGAAGAATGTTTATGTTTGTTTAATTTGCATTATATATATATATATATATATATATATATATATCATAGAAATGGAGAATATTTTCAAGTGATGTACTTATTGGGGTGCGTTTGAGATTGATATTCTAATTGGTATATGAGTTTGAACAAAGAAGAATTGTAGTAGCATGGCCCATTTTGAGGGTGGTGGGGGCTACAGGTGGTATCAGTTAGAAAGAGTGGTTATCTGAGGTAGCATGGCCCATCTTAGGTGGTTGGGGATTATTTACAATTAATATATTATGTTACCCTACCTCAAGGTTTTTATCTATTTCTTGTGTTGGGTATTTTGGTGAATGGTTTGAGTTTTTCTTGTTGATATTGTATATATCAACCAGAAAAACTCAAACCAATCCTAAATCACCTAAATCGTCAAAACTAACTGAGAATGAGGAGCCAACCGTATAATAATCCTTAAGGAAGGATAACACTCTCCTCAAGCAATGCTTGATACATTCCCAATATTATTCTTCACTCGTTTCATTACATTTCTTGCACATATTTATATAACTCTCTCTATCTCTAGGGCCTTCTAGAGAGCCTTATAACATTTATTACATCTAACTACCATGAGTGGGAATTTATTAATATAGTGGACCTAGTCCACATTTATTACATCTAACTACCATAGTGGGAATTTATTAATATAGTGGACCTAGTCCATCGTACACGACCACATTCTCATATATTAAATGACTTCCACTAATACATAACCACATTCTCATTGGGTACATCCCTAGGTACCCCATATAACCTCCCTAGGTATACTGCATATTTCATTTTATTCTTTTAATATGTTTCTAGGTTGAATCCAAGTTGGGGCTTCTACCTAAGCATGAAAAAATGTGTCGACCTTGACTCTACCCTAATCACATAATGCTTCCCCAAGTTGAAAACATGTGTGGGAATTCTACCTAAGCATTAAAAATAGCATCGACACATGCTCCACATTGGTTGGAATTTTGTATTAGTTATTTTTCACAAGTCCCATTAGTTTCTTATGAGAGACATTTCATTGTACTATGGATCCATAGGTGAGAATCTAGAAGGTTAATGATTGGATTTTATCTTTTTCCAGCTATAAGCCTCTGGGCCTTCAACCCCTTCTTCCCATGAAATGAGGGACAACCCCTTATTGAGTTAGTATACCCAAAAATACCAAAAGGTAAGGAGATAAGGGGATGAAATGTGGAAAGTGACAAGTATGGTCATGAATGGCATGATGACTCATCAAGAGGACCTCCCAGTAGAAAACCTATCCCTAAGGGTGATCGACTTGCTAGGGCATGATGTCAACCACCAAAGTAAAACAGGGCAAAGAGAATATTGTCCAAGCAAACATTACATAATCAAAAGTAGTAATATATGCAACAAACTCAAATGCCTTGAATATTGAAATGACACTCACCATAATACTTGGCTTGTACCTCATGGAGCAAGACCCAATGTCTTCTGGAAGCCAATTGATGTGGTGTATATCGTCATGATGAAGTTGGAGTTGTAGTGGCGAGGTGGGTCTATGTTTGTGCAAGTGGACACTATTGGTCAGGATATCTCTTGATACTCCATGTCTGCAACTTGAGGTCCTCGATACGTCATCTCCTTAGTTATCCATAGGAGTTGGGGATAACAGGACCAATATAGTATGTTATCACACAATTTGTACTTGTACAAATCCCAAGACAAGTAGGGGAAATTTTTGTAACTATAGGATAATTTATCACTGTCACCTTAATAGGAAATCCTCTTGTTTTAGGGATATGTAAGGTTTATCCTAGGGGAAGTGTCCTCGATAACCTAAAGCGTTGGAAATCTAAGGCTATGGTCAAGTTTATCCCCTATTTCACTCCTTACCAAAATCACGAGGTCTATGTCGAAGAGGTTGAAGAAGATGAAGAGTAATTGGTGTACCTTCCTAGAACAAGACAACATAGCATATATATGGAAATTTCAAGTACAAAAATGAATTTTAAGCCTCAAGAGACGATAAAAAATGTAAAGATATGCTAGTTGACATAAAATTGCAGCAATAGTAAAGTTTACAACAACAAATGATAATGTGTAACAACTGCAAGAACACTTCAGAAATACTTGAAAATATAGTGAAAATTTAGCACTAATTAGGTAGAATGATTGTCACTTGTTATAGAAAATTTTTGAGTGTGTTAGCTAGCATTTAAAGTCAGTATGCAGAAAATTGCAGTAGTTAGTATGGGTGTAACAATGTTTTCTAAAAACACCAAGTAGATTAGTAATCTAGGCTAAGTTAGGGTTAGAGATAGTTAGTAAAAGCTTAAGAGAGTAATTTTAAGTATTTGATCAATCCTTCAACAAGAGAGATGTAAGAAACTTGTGCCTTTAGGGATTATTGAGTAATTTATATCATGATCCAGATGGATATCGGTGGCCACCCACCTTTTCCAACTGGCTCAAAACAGTTTTCTGACATTTCTGGCAATTTACTATTTTTAGCAGTTTTTCGGGTCCTGAACTTCTGGAGTCGTTTTGAGGCCCTAAACGATGTTTTTTGGGGTATGTTGCGGTAGCAAAAATTTCAAAATGAAATTTTGTTCAAATGTTGTAGTCATCGGATAGATCTTTCCAATGAGGTATTATATGCCTAAAACGGAGATCGTATGCAAACGTTACGACCCCGGGAAGTTGATGTACTCACTTACCCAAACGGGGCCCACATGACTTTTGGCGCTTCATCTCCTAGGGTTAGGTTTTTGGATGTCTAGGAATTTTGGCATTCCTGTTTATTGTAAAAAGGCCTTCAGAGCCTCATTGTAATCTTCTTCTTGCGAATGCGCGCTGCCGTCACATCTCTTCTCAGAGATAAGCCGCCACCATTCCAGCAAGCTTGTTTCCGCTGCATTTTACAGTTTCAGCTTATTTCGTTATTTAATAGAAAACCAGTTTTACTGTATCTCTGTTATTTTTGTGTTAAGCACCTGCTAATAATCGATATTCATTTCGTTCTGCTCATAAAATCTGGATCATATTAGTACAATTAAATTCATGAAATTAATGATAATACTTGTCAAAGAACAAAGAGATGAATGCTAAATGTGTTGGCACTTCAAGGCCTCAAGCATTCAAGTCTTTGAAGAAGGATTCCACTAGAGTGTATCACTTTAATGCCCTGACGTAACCTCCTCTCCTTGAACTATTGAAATATACTTATGCAACAAGAACTAGAGAAATGATTCTAAAGTGCTAGCACTTTAGGGTTTTAGAAATTTGTCTAGAAACGTTATTCTTTAGAAAAAATTTGCAAACAAAGAGAAAGAAAGAAATACCTTATGTTTCTTGCTCCTAGAGTTTCAAGCAAGCAATTTCATAATCTTCATCATGAACAAGTAAAACATACGATAGATATTTAACATGAAATGAAAATTGCATATTTACTTACTTCGCCAACAAAAATCTAGCATCAAAACTCTAGATTTCCAAAAAGTTCACCAAGAATGATCTAAGAAGCATCCACAACAAATCTCGAAGAATGTGTGCATAACAAATTTAGCCAATAACCCTTTAAAAGGGCGCAAATTTCAGTCCTAATCCTTGATGAGGAGAGCTATGATTGAAAAATGAATTAGGCTAGCCATATTTGTATGGGTAATCCTAGACTTATTATCCAAAAGTTGTGTCTTTTCACAAATCTAAGCCTACTTCTCAGTTTGCTCATTAAAATAAAAAACAAATTCAATTTCTACAAAATTATTCTCAAAAGGGTGACATCATGCCCTTCTAGGGTTATGTTGAGCTCCATAGATGGGGCGTTGGACAAGGAAGATGTAGCGCTAGGCCTCTAATGGCCCAAAGTCATGCCCACACGTGCAAAAACCTCATCAATGTCCTCCAATCAAACCCTAGCCCTAGGTGACATCATGGGCTACTAGGGTGATGTCTAAGGCATCCAATATCTACAATCGAGATGGGAGGAGCCGGG
The DNA here is from genome assembly GCA_010110895.2 of Picea sitchensis. Lineage (NCBI taxonomy): Eukaryota > Viridiplantae > Streptophyta > Pinopsida > Pinales > Pinaceae > Picea > Picea sitchensis. The sequence continues at coordinate 163,256 of SNQJ01S0008630.1, read as the reverse complement.
AACTCTTAATATAGGCCTACCATAGTGCCTCCAAAGGCAACAACCCATTTCTTCACTATGAAATCAAGTCATCATGACCCTACCCCAGACGTGGGGCTTTGCATACATCCTCGGGCTCCAAATCCCTCATGAAGATCTGAACAAGTCATCTCCTCATGAATACGTGTCCACCAGGAAAGGTATTGCAAAGACAAACATATACGCCCTCCAAGGATCCATAAGTCATGGGATCATGGAAATTAAGTCACATCTAATAATAAAACCACTCGAACATGTGCATCAAACCCCCCTTTTCAAACTAAACAAATGCTCAAAGACGTTATACCATTTTTCAAATTTAGGTGTGGGAGGGGTCTCAAGGCATCCTATTGGGCCAACCAATCCCCAAGTCCAAGGTGTTTCCTGAGAAAAACCTATCTAATTCATGTAAAGAAGATGAAGTGGATGGGTGTAAGACGTTTCGACATGAGTTTCATGGCATACAAGGGTTCGTAGTGTCTCAATTACGGGTGCCTTTGTAGAGGGTGTAATGCACCTTCATTTTTAATGCATCTTTTTTCCAATCCCATTTATTTTCCATTAATTAATATAAGTCCAAAAGGATTGGGTACTCCAAATGGGTAACATAATACTTGGGAGGCAATACCACAATGTCACTTGAAGGGAGGTACATAGAGTGTCATAGGGGTTAAGAAAAGGTTGTAAAGCACTTGTGTAAATCCCTCATCAAGAGGGATGTCTATATAATATGAAAATGTTTCTTGTAGGTATTTGATTTTTCAGGAGAAATGTTTCATTGTTCTCAAGACCTCTTTGGGAAATAATCTAGAAGGTTATAATTTGGATTTCATCTTTTTCCAACTATATTCCCTCTGGGCCTTTAGGCGCTTCTTCCCATGAAATGAGGTAGAATCCCTTCTTGGGTCAGTACACCTGAAAATCCAAAAAGCTGACGAAACAAAATTGAAAGAGCATGGAAAGTGATAAGTATGATCGGACATGGATGATGAATTTTCAAGGAACCCCCCAATAACACTCTATCCCCAAGGGTGGCCAAATTACTAGGTCAAAATGACACCCAAGATTAAATAAGGCAAAGAGTATAATTTCCAAGAAAACATTATGTAATAAAGAAATAATTATTTGCAACATGTTCAAATGCTTCAATTATTAGAGTGACACTTACCACACTACTGAATTTATTAACTATTGAAGCAATACCTATTTTCCTCAGGGTCTAGGTCGGTGTGATGGATGATGTTTTGTTGCTAGTGACGTATGATGGTGCATCAATGAATAAGAGGGTCCTTGCGGGGCTATGCTAATCAATTTGGCTCTCGACACTCCATGTCTGCTACATGTGGGCCTCGAGACATGATCTCCATAGTTACCCCTAGTGTGAGGGGGTAGCATCTGGATCATACTCGGGGACATGTGCTCATCGTAGAGTGCATGAGAACCTCAACATATCTAGTATGAAATGTTCCTACACACTCAAGAAACATTTTAGAGTACCTAGGGTGGCGCTATCACCCCTTCTTCTTATTAAAATTGATCAAAATCGAAAAGTAAACACTGAAAAGAAAATTATCTTCTAAAATGTCAATGAAAACATATAAGTATGGCATAGCAATGGTGCAATGTGTAAAAGTAGTTCATGTAAATAAAGGGAACGCATTCAAATAAATCTAGGCTAAATGCAAACTACACTAGCATGATATGTAACATGCAACATATATACAATGATATGCAAGATGCAAATGCCTACCTACCTACCTATCTATGTTAGTAATAAATTCTAGGTATAATCATACAACGAGTACAACCATGCTAGCATTGTATTACAACGCCTATCTTTGTGATTCATCATAAACCAGAACAAGAATAAGTCAAGAAAAAAAGGAGCATGAGTTAGAGCATGTAGTATATCATAGGTAATCATAAAATCTAACTCATGGAGGCGAGAGGGAGGCAAAAATTCATGCCAAGTCACATTTCCAGAAGAGTGCTCTATCAATCTCTGAAAAGGGTCGTGAAAGTTTGAAGACTCGAGAGGTTAACTGAAAGAGTCTGAAGGTTGACCACCTTGGACCTCATCACTCCTTGAGGTCTGAGAAGGGATGAACAAGAATATGGAGGATGACTGACAAATCCTTAGGGAAAGGTTTAAAAAATGAGGTACCGAACTTCTTCTCAAAAATTTCAATCTACCTTTAAATTCCAAGAGAAAGTTTTTCCCTAGGGACCACTTGGGACAAGGGACACATTTCCCAACAACATCCTTAACAACATAGCAGGATAAAGGAAAAGAAGGAGGTTGGGAAACCTCATCACAAGTATCATGTTCCAGGAAAACCATGTCCTCACCCTCATCAATATCTGAGCACAATGGTGGCTTAAACTCTTCTTCATAGAATATATCCAAGTACTCAAAAGAATATTCATCGAACTCTTCAAGGTATGACCAGAAATCATTATGAAAACACTGCATTAATTCATCCTTGGGTGTTTGGAACACATCTGTAATTATGTCATCTCCTTGTTTCCACATGTCAGAATCAATATCAATCTCACATGATAGTTGCAAAGGAAACAATCAGAAATGACCTTCAATGTCGTAAGTGGGATTTCCATCATGACCAATCACATCCCATTTACGTCTTCCAACACATAAAATCATCAACATTGTCATTTACGTCTTCCAACACATAAAATCATCAACATTGTCAATCACATCATCACCTTCATCATAACATGAGGGGTTTAGTGCATCCAAGGGTTCCTCTATTTCTTCACCTTATGAATCATAGAACAAAGCATCATCAAAAACCTAAAAAAGGAAAATGACTAACTACATTCTCTTATTCTTGTGCAGGATGAATGGAAACTTGGATGACTTCATCGGGTGGAGGAGCAGACACCAACACTTCATCCTTATGCCTAACCTCTTCAAACTCTTTTTCTTCGATTAGGTATTTTTCGTCTTTAGTGGAGTCATGGGATAATTCTTGCTCATGTTCGAAAGCTTCTTCCTCATTCATGTCATAGAGCATATCAAGGTCTTCTTCACTGCCCCATCTGTTCATGAAGATATTTTCAAATTTTTCCATGGCCTTGATGATTTTATCAGGAATACCATCATACCATACTCTATTAGTGTCTTGAAGAGTGGCTGAGAAAAGCTTCATCATCCACAGGGTTAAATTGAAAGAAATCCCAAAAATCTCTCATGTGCTCTTTGACAATAACCTCACCATTACCAAAAAACTTGGGCAACTATTTCTTGTACTTAGGAGGCATATGTCGAGGGTACCCTAGGATACTACTCATGTCCAAGGGTCCAAAAACCTTATCGAGGGGCCATTTTGGAGAAACCATGGGTAAAAAGGTTGTCTTTTATAACGATGTTTGATATGGGTTGGCATCAATGGAGTCCCTAGATAACCCTTCGAGGATTATCAAAGGAAGTGAGGGAATCACCCTCAGTGGAGTCACCCAGTAAGCTTGTAAGATAAAAGGGCTTCGGGAAAATCTCAACAAAGATATGTCGTTGAGGAAAACTGACGCGATTCTCCCCGACAACGACGCCAAAATGTTATCGCACAATTTGTACTTATCCAAAGCCCAAGACAAGTAGGAGAAATTGGTGTAACTACAAGATAACCTATCACTGTCACCTTAATAGGAAATCCCCACGTTTTAGGGATAGGTAAGGTTTATCCCAAGGGATGCATCCTTGGTAACCTAAAGGTTTGGAAAGATAAGGCTATGGTCAAGTTTATCCCATGTTTCATTGGTTATCAAAATCATTGGGTCTATGTCTAAGAGGTTGAGGCAGACGAAGAGTAATTTGTGTACCTGCCCGGAACAAGAAAACAGAGCATATATATGGTAATTTCAAGTACAAAAATGATATATAAGCCTCAAGAGACGATAGACCATGTAAATATATGCTAGCTGACATAAACTTGTAGCAATAGTAAATTTTACAACAACAAATGATAATTTTTAACAGCTGCAAGAAAAACACTTCAGAAATACTTGAAAAAATAGTGAAAACTTAGCATTAATTAGGTAGAATGATTAGCAGTTGTTATAACAGATTTTTGAGTGTGTTAGCTAGAATTTAAAGTCAATACGCATAAAATTGCAGTAGATAGCATGGTTGTAACAATGTTTTGTAACAACACCAAGTAGATTAGCAGTATAGGTTAAGCTAGGGTCAGAGATAGTTAGTAAAATCTTAAGAGAGTAATGTTTAAGTGTTTGATCAATCCTTCAACAAGAGAGATGTAAGAAACTAGTTCCTTTAGGGATTATGGAGTCAATTATATCAGAATAGTTAACTTGGATAAATTAATGATAATACTTGTCAAAGGAACAAGAGATCAGTGCTAAAGGTCTTGACACTTCAAGGCCTCAAGCATTCAAGTATTTGAAGAAGGATTTCATTAGAGCATAGAACTTTAAGGCCCTAGCATAACCTCCTCTCCTTAAAATATTGAAATATACTTATGCAACACGAACTAGAGAAATGTTTCTAAAGTGCTAGGACTTTAGGGATTTAGAAGCTTGTCTAGACAAGATCTTCTCTAGCAAAACTTTGCAAACAAAGAGCAAGAAAGAAATACCTTATGTTTCTTGCTCCTAGGGTTTCAAGCAAGAAATTTCACAATATTCGGCATGAACAAGTAAAACATACCATAGACATTTAACATGAAATGAAAATTGCATATTTACTTACTTCACCAAGAATATCTAGCATCAAAGACCTATATTGCCAAAAATTTCACCAAGAATGATCCAAGAAGCATCCGCAATAAGTCTCCAAGAAGGTGCGCATCAAAATTTCATCCTATAACCCTTCCAAGGGCATGAATTTCAATCCTACTTATTGATGAGGAGAGTTATGATTGAAAAATGAATTAGACCAACCATATTTGTATGGGAAATCCTGACCTTCTTATCCAAAAGTTGTGTCTTTTCAAAAATCTAAGCCTACTTCTCAGTTTTCTCATTAGAATAAAAAATAAATTCAATTTCTACAAAATGACCCTCGAAAGGGTGATGTCATGCCCTTATTGTTATAGCAAGGTTTTCCTCACCCGATGCAACTTTCTCAGAAGGCATTTTACATTTCCCTATGAAGACTTGAAGTCCCTTTTTGCAATTCCCAGAGCTAAAAATAATGTTTTTCCACATATACGCATCCTAGCAACTATATAGCATGTTTATACGCAGGTTTCACCATTACAGCCCATGTACATTGGTTTTTGTGCCCAAATTAAAAAAATTGTCTTGGGTTTCCATGTCACGTCATGAGATCCATGATCCTTGACCTTCCATATACTGGAACCGCTTCGACTTGTCCCTTCAGTTCCATTTGAAGGCTATAAATGGGCCATATCCACACTTTAGAAGAAGGAAAAAAATTCAAATTTTGAGAGCAAAGTTACTCTGGAGAAATTATTCACTTCATATTGAGTTTTCATCCCTTTGTCATTTTAAGTCTAAACACATTGTTCAGCCCCCAAGCTCTTCCCTCTTTGATGGAGAACCTCATTATCTCTCTTATATGAGCTTGACTTTGGTGGAGGATTGAAGTGGTGGAGGCCCAACTGGAAGGGACTTAGTTTCTAGGTTTTGAGACGTGTCGACACGGAATTTTTCCATTCATACACTTCTGGCGATCATATTTTAATAGAAAGACTCTTTTCTCATCCAATTAATGTTTTTAAAATATTTGAATTGTTATTCCATGGGCATATTTGTTATGAATATTGATGGATTATGCTATTATATGTGCTACCTTTATATATTATCACCATATGCTTGTGTATCTTGGTTGTTGAGGACAAGTTGCAGGTATATATATTTGAGTCGAGTGCTCAATGGTGGTCTTCATCCAATGTCCGGACGAGGTAGGCTCTTTATCTTGTCTTGTTAGCGTGTTTTTTTATATAGCATACTTGAGATTAGAATTGATTTCTGCAGTCATTTTTTTTGTTTTGGTTTATCCCATGCCATAGAGTGATTTTCCTCATAACAGAATTGGTGACCATATTGGGGATTGAATCTTCTTTTCGGGGTTTGGGGTGTTTTTCTCCTTAGATTTCTCTCTGTTAGCTTGATTTTCCTTTTCATCTGATTTCTTGACAACCTATTTTCATTTTGAGTCTAAGTTTCTTGGCCTCATCCTTAACCTGGCAGTGTTGTAATACATATACGCAGTTTTTCCCTTGACGGACGCGTACATACGCGAGTTGTCATTCTATAGGGAGCATACATATGCGGTTTTTTCTTAAACAATCACGTAAACCAATCGTTTTTGTTTGATTTCTAAGTTTGGTGTTTGTTGGGTGAGTTTTGATGGTTGTTGAGTCTTCTTGGGTCTCTATCATAATTTTTGAGTGCCTACAGAGTGATAGGAAACCTTTCTTTGGTTGAATTTTCAGGTGGTTTTTCTTTCTCATCATCTCTTTTATTGGTTGTCCTTGCATCTTGGGCTAGGTGTTTCCTTCTTGGTTTGTCTATTTCTTCTTACAGTAGGGTCTATATAGAAAGTTGTGGTTCAGTCCTTGCATTTTCATTCCTTTATATTGAAAATACAAAAAAATATGCATTTTTTATTATGGAATTTGATCTTTTGGGTTCTTATTATTGATCTCGATACATGTATGCAAAGATTGCATCTTATTTAAAATCGCAAAGTTGAATTGAAAGTTGCATTTTGAAAAAGCTTATCATTTTTTAGAATTGAAGTTAGGACTTTGCATTATATTCATATTCATTTTTTTTACTTGTTGATTCATAACATCATCAGTTTGACGACCACATATTTTGAGTAAACAAAGCTACTAAAAGTGACACTGATAAAATTAAAATTGATTAGAAACGATTTTATTTTTTAGGGTACATAAACTAGCTTAAGATATAGAGCCTTGGAATAGGATTTTGTGAGTAAACTTCTCCAAGGCTATTAAACTCAACATATGTGTCTGACTAAGGGAGTGGTGAAATCCATTGTATAATTGGTGATGTCAGGAGGCTCTTCTCACATCGGAGTTAAGCACGAGGTCACGCAAATTTGGTTGTGGAGATATCCCTCTAATACATTATTAGCGTTAGAGATATTTCTGGGGATCTATTCGTATCTGGGGGTCTTGCTAGTGCCTTTACCTCTGTGAGAGGCAGTACTTTCAAGATTTTTGGCTTTATTACCCTGCCCATACGGTGGACCTAACTTACGACTCTTCTCATACGCATTGATTATATCATGGTGGCTTTAGTTGCTTGACATAGGTAGCCACATACGTTACTTGTAGGGGTTATTCTGCAGGTACCCTGGGTTAGATAAGGGTCGAACAACACACAGCCTTTATGGAGGACCTCTCTAGGGGGATTTGACCGATTGCGTTGTTAAACCCACGAGGGACCTTATAACTGATTCTAATACCTCTGATATTTTGAAGGGGGTCTCAGGCCCGTCTTGGGCGATGCATACCTACTCTAGTGAAGGAGTCCCCTTTTCAGCCATTATATCTTTCTTGTGTGCATTGACCTTTTTTCTTTACTTTTTGTGCTCTTTGATTATTAGTTTGCCTTAGGATTTTGTATTGTGTCGTGAGTTTTCATTGTTATGGTTAGTGGAGCCCCCATGACTCCCTCAGTTAGCGTTACCCAACCCATGGTCTCTGCTCATTCCATGGGGATGAATCCTTTTGTATTTCCATGTGGTACGATGAATCATGATACTCAGCCAATACCTTCGACGTCTAATCATTTTTCTCATGGTATGTCAGAAATGTCTTCACACTTGCCATCCTTTGTCTCGTCACCTTATGTGAATCCTAGTTTTGGGTCATGAGGCATGATGCCTCCTTATTATCCCTTTTCATTTGGTGGTATTCATATCCCTCAACCAACTCTTACGGTAGGAGGTTGGATCTTCCATCCTACGGATCCAATCTTAGCTTCACTTTTCGAGGATCAAGTGCTCAAATGGGCGGTCATTCTACTTATTACATCCAGTCCATATATCCTTCTTCCATTATGTTGGTTCCTACGAATTATTTTCCCATGGCGAACCTCCATCTATCCTTTGGTGTTTCACCTGGGGGGAGTCAGTTTTATACTATGTGAAATCCCCTACATGAAGTTCCTTAGTCTGGGGGAAACATATATCCTTACTTCAGTAACATTTTTCATGTCACTTTCTCTTCGCAAGAAGATTCCTCGGTGACGATGCCCTTACAATCCTTTATGAATCAGTTTGGAGGAGGATACTATCCTGCTAGAAAGGGTCGCGGTATATACCAGAACCCTTCCTGGATTGCAATCTCAAAACCAGTCTTCCCTGGAACCTTGGTCTCAAATTTTGCAACCAGTCATCGCCAGTCCAGTCATTGCAAGTCATACTGGAATTATATCACCAACCTCTATTAGTCATGTTGGAGATAGGTCAAGAACCTCTCCAAGTCATTTTGAATACCATCAACCAACCGTTGCAAGTCATATTGGGGGCACAACTCTAGTCACTACTAGTCACACTGCACATTCATCACCAACATGTGTTATTCATGTTGGGTATTCATCACCAACCTCTGCTAATCATGTTGAAGGTTCGTCACCAACCTCTACTATTCATTTTAGGCATTCATCACCAACCTCTTCAAGTCATGTTGGATATTTTCTACTAGCCTTTGCAAGTCATGCTGGGAGCATGTCACCAGCCACTGCAAGTCATGCTAGGGGCATTCATCCAATTGAGAAGTCTCGACGTATAAGACGTAAGCCCAAGTTCCTTTATAGGATTTTCAAAGGAGATCACCTTACTCATTTGTGCCCTACTACTATTGTGGTACAAGAAACGTGGTCCTTGTCTAGGGGCCCTTCGGGTTCTGAGTCGTCGTTGGTTTCCCAACATTTTACTCCTTCTTTGGTTGATATAGTGGTCATGCTCATGAAATCTTTGTCTAAAACTACTCCGGTTTTGGGGAGTGATGTGTCTCTTGACCATGTTGTCTCGCATCATGTTCAACCAGCGGTCACGTCGATGCAATCTTCGACCGACACCACTCTTATTTTTAGGGGTGATGTGTCTCTTGACATTGTTTTCTCGCATCCTATTCAACCAACAGTTGAATAAGTGGTCATGCCAATGGAATCTTTGAACGATCCCACTCTTCTCTTAGAGAGTGACAAGTCTAAGGAAGTGACATTGTCGATGCAATCTTCATCCCATCCCACTCTTCTTTTGGGGGCTAGTGTGTCTTTCGACCATGTCCTTAGAATTTCTAGTCCTATACCTTCTGAACAAGGGAGAATTCCACTCTCTTTGAGTACGATCCCTCCAAGTCCTTGGGTGGTTTCCTTTGATTGGAATGATCTTGTAGAGCCTCAACTTCCTTCTTATACACCCTTCTAGATCATGGGCATTCTTTGATATATTGTAGATAAGGTAACTTCTGCAAGTATTTTATCCTCCTTGACTTGGAAATCTTTGGGTTTTTCAAAGTTTGTGTCAGTTATCGATGAGTTGTTGACTTTCAACAAAAGTCTTACACGGGAGCCTTGGCCTCCCCCATTATATATTGCTTACAAAAACATTCTTTGGGTCTTGTTTAAGCTCGTTTCCAACTCTCTCAAAAAGAAAAAATATTTCCAAGTGAACTTGTCTCTTTCACACTCGTTAATTGGATCTAAAAGGATTTCTATTTGGTGTAAATTTAACCCTTTTTTGGAACAAGTAGACTAATTTTGAAAAAGGAATACTCTAGTCACTAGTGGCTACAAGAGTTCTCCTAGGTATTGTTTTATACTTTTTCGGGCCTAGGGGACTAAATTTTCGAAAAAAGACATTCTTTGGCATTAAGATGTAATTACACTCCATTATCATGCTTGTAGTATTGAGCCTATTATTGGTTCCCGCTTTCTCTCTATAAGCCTATTACCTCAGCAGTTTGCATCATCAGCCAAGCAGAGCCTTGTTTATATCCTTTGCAGCTTAACACCCTGTACCCTAAAAGGAAACATTCCCCCAAGTGTCCATGTCCTACATGCACCTTCTTGCATTGAGCATAGGTATGTTCCACTGTTGGAACTAGTTGTTTACTCGCGACACTCGTTTCCTCCTCTGTATCATAGCTTTCATTTATCTATGAAAAAACAAAAAAAAGACGGGCGTGAAAAGAATATTAGTGCATGTTGGCAGAAGTCGTGTCGCTTGTTTGAACACATATAAATCCTAAGCCTTGAGCTTTGCTTTCTCGAAATTCATCATTTTCATAATAACTCAAAAGTCGTCTTTCAAATGTTTAAATAAAATTTACTTCTAGTCATAAAGCACGCACAATGTCCGTCGTCGATAAAGTCCCCCCGTTGATTGAACAATCCCCTTTTTCCCCGAGTTTTGGAGCCGCCTAATTGTTACAAAGTCAAGTCACTAGAGGTCACTTCGGAGCTTCATGCTTCGGGTGTTTTTCTAGGTCTTAACTTTAAAGTTACGATACCCGGAAAGTGTTTGAAGGATCCCATCCATAGTACACATGTACCTTCCTGATTCTTCCTTGGGTTGACACGTGTCGTCCTTTTCCAACCTTTTGATCCGAGGATTCCTATGATCCTAAGTGACACATGGCACCCCCTGGTCTCGACACATCACCTAAAATGACGTCATCTCTGACACATCACTACGGGTAATATCCTTTCGGAAATAAAATAAAATAAAAGGCTAACTTGCTAATCCACAAAGCAACAAAATGCCAAAATATTAAACCTTAATTACTTAAGTTAATCATGATTAAAAGTTAATTAACCACTTTTCACTTCGGAGTTCAGACATTTTCCATCCATCGCATTCTAAAATCCCGAAGTCCAAAATTCTGAAATACTTTAAACTTAAGCAAGGTTAATTAAAACTAAAAAACTAATTATTCGATAATTAATCATTTCACGGTTTTAGGTTTCGGGAATTCTATCTCGAGCTAAGGTTAAAGTCTCGAAGTCCAAATACCCAAAAAACACTTAAAGCTAAACATGATTAATTAATGTTTTAAACAAGATCATCTCACAATTAATCTTTCGTGAATTCCAGATTCGGGAAATTTCAAACCTACTTTATCCAAGTCCTCGATCGTGAACCACCAATATTAATGGCATTAATCACAATTCAACAGCAATGATTTCAATATAAATTGCAGGCCGTCACCTAGATTTTCTCATTAAGGTAAATGAATTTATCGTCAGTAAAGGTATTTGCAAATCAATATGCTTGAGGTGAATAAGAATATTGGATTTTTAATTCCATTTTCATTCTCGCAGAATAGCAAGTTTTAGCCAATTGAGGAGCTCCCACATTCTCATGTAACAGGTAACACAGTTATGATTTCATTAATATCATGGCACCACGAAAGATGGCTAAATAATCTGGTGAAAGCGCAAATACGAACACAGATGTTCTATCAGACACCTCACCAAGAGCCATCGATACTGTAAAATCATGGACACATGAGTTTGATATTCTAGATCACAAGCTTATAAATTTCCCTGAGGATTCAGTCAACCAAGTGAGTGAAACCCATGCAACCAAGCTCAGGGATATAGCTCAGTCGGAGCTACAAAAAATAGCCACACGGTCGAGGCTCATTTCTTATAACGACATGATAGGTTGGGCCCGGGAAAACGTCGACATTGCAACCAGGAGCATTTACAACTCACAAAAGGTTGTTGTTGGGTCTTTTCGACCGGAGCATATACAATTAATGTATAAACTATCCCCCATTTTTAAATATAGTTACAACAATGCATTCATAACGGAGTTTGAGAAACAGGAGTGCACGCAATATGGGAAAAACTATCATGATTTAATCAAGGACTGGTGGGGCCACCTGGAGAAATTCAGAGCAGACATTCATGGCATATATGCCACAGCATCGTTAGATGCCCATTTGATTTATCTAGCTATGATGTTATGTAGACTTTTCGGGAAGAAGATCTCCACTCACTACCTATTGGCATGGGTACCAATTATGCACAAAGTAGTCGAGAGCTACTCTTTCAACTGGGCCAAGATGTTATCAGACAACCTGGATAAGGAAATCATAGAGTACCAACTGGAAAAGTCTAGAGGGCAGCCTGCCCCTTTCTATATGTCAGCATACATCATGGATTCCATTTGTTTTATGACTCATTTCCCTCTGATGAGCTGGAAGTGGACCCCGTCCAGCATCGAGCCTATCCATTTCTATCACTCCAAGATGTGGGAGGACAAAGACAGAGATTTATTTTATGAAATATGTCATTATGTAGTGGTGTCAATTCATATCTCCCTATACGGTTTCCCACCTCCCATAATTTTAGATAGAATCATGGCCAACCTGGGAAAAATAGAAAACGGGTATATAGAGGAAAACTTTTCAGACATCAGGTTTTTTGGGTGCTTTATTCCCTCCCATGCTCTCCCAAATTTTTTACCAGATCAGTTGGTATGACGAGAAGTGGCGTATCAAACCGTGATAGGGGGAATCAACAAATAATTGAAAGCATCCCAGAAAAAGGTATGGCCAACCTTCCCTCTTCAAGTTGGTATGTTTTCGTTGTTAGATTTCGGCCATTTGAAAGTAGAGGTTGCGGCTCTAGAAGAGGTCAAGTTAGTTGATATTGAGTTTAAAAGGCATGATCCACAGAATATCGTGGAAACTCACCTATCTTAATACAACTTAAATAAGTATGTGCACAAGATTTCCCCACATGATGAAATATTCAGAGGATCCAGGTCATACGACGAAGTACTAGACAGAGTCCAAACTCTGTCACCAGATCAACGGGCCAGCTTCTTCAATTTCCAAAAGCACAGATGGAATAGCTTGCCCAAGGTACTACAAGGAGATTCAGTAGCCCCTTAGTATACACAGGAGACTGTACCTCCTAGCCTTGAGTCAGGGATCTCTGAAAAGAAGGAAACTGAGGAAAACCCAAAAGACACTGAAGTCTCAATTGAAGAATTGGAAGCCTCGGTATCAACTCCATTAGGCACTCAGACGAAGGCTTAGCTCGAATACTTTCGGAAATGAGTACAGGATATATCGTCGTCTACACCAGATAAACCAGTTACCAACACAGAAAGGAAATAGCCGTCCACAGAGATAGGAAACCCCATTATTTCATTAACACCTTTGTAGTCAAGTCGTGGAAATCCCAGTTTTGAAGTCATCTTTATAGATGATCTTACCCTGATTTCAGCAGAAGAAATGCCTCCTTCAGACTTCTTTTTCAACAAGAAGAGGAGGGCCATAGTTAAATGAGAAGCGCATCAAAAATATGGTGCAACAGTCAAAAGGAAAATAATGTTATATGATGGACAGAATCTAGAGGATTCAAAATTCGCTAAGGAGATGGCAGGTTCATTAGGTGTCTTTGCCACAACCAATCAGTGGTCAGTAGAAAATCTAGTTGAGCAGCTGAAACAAAGAAACCTGTTGGTAGGGAAGTTGCAAGACCAGATAATGACTATGGAACGGGATTTGAGAAATAAGATGAACAAAGAGTTTGAACAAGTCAGAGCCTATGACAGACATCATATCCAACATATGAAAGCTAACCTTGATGAACTCTATCAAAATTCACAGGCCAATAGAGGATTGGTCACTCCACGGGAAGAATTAATCAAACAACTACAAGCCAAGATAGACTTGACCGAGGGTACAGTGGTAGAGATGGCATATTTTCAGGATCAAGCACTAGAAGTACATGAAAAGCTAGAATCATCCCAACAGGATCTCTTTACAAAAGTGGAAGCCATCCAAAATTGTTATCGGGTAGTAGACCTTTCCCTTAAGAACATTTACATTAAAGAAAGAGAAGCTCGTTCATCTCGGGCCAAGTTTCAAGAGGTTATCTTAATAGTACCAAAAGATGATGTGTCATAGGTTCCTCAACTGTCTCTTTCTGAGCAAACTAGAGGCGACATAATTTTGAAGGCCTGGGAAACAAATCTTGCCGAAAGAAAAAGATTGGCCAGAGAGGTGAACGAAGCTTTTCTAGAAGCAATGTCTTCACTAAACAAAGGGCTACTAGATGTTGAAGGAAATACTATCTCTGAATCCCTGGGACAAATTGACATAGCAAAGAACCAATATAATTCTAGGACAAGCAAAGAAGAAGCCATGACGACCATCCAGCAAACGAACCAAATTGATTTGATCCAAATAAACTAATGGATAGTAAACCCAAGCTTGCAGTTACAGGTCACATCTTTGGGAGAAAAATGGATACAGGAAAGGTTTCCTCAGGTAGAAAAGAAGCTATACATATTTGAAGCAAGTGAACCTTCTGGGTTGGTGGTATAGTTAGTAAGTAGATGCATCCAATGTGTCGAATATGGGAAAGCAAGCACATCTGGAAACAAGTAAGAAAAACAAGTACATACTACTCATACAGGTCAAGATCAGGTGCCAACTATCTCCAGGCTAAAGGATGAGGAGAAGAAACGTCTCTGCTAGCAGACAAAGAGACAGAGGAGAATGCTAATAGAACTTTTCAATTTTACATGTTGTAATAGTTACTATTTTTTAAATTATGAGAAGTCCAATCGTTTGGGGGTTGTGACGATTTTGTATAAATTCATAGATTGAAGATCTATCAGAGGTTGCTTCTTGTCGATTGTAACATATAAAACTCATCCTTATTGAGTATTAATACAAGTGCAGACAGGGATTCCAAGTTTTGTTTAATCTGGGGTATGTACTTCTTCTGTGTTTTCCATATCTCAGACATTTCTTTAAACATTTCCTTGATAAATGTTTGATTCCAATTTAGTACAACAACTACTATAATCGTATTGCATCAGTAATTTTTTAAGCAAGTAGTTTTTCCTCTGTATTTATTGTGAGTAAATCAAGACCTACAGGTTGTGTAGATTACTGTATTTTACACTTTATTCAAGGTTACACTATCTATTTTCTTCTACTATAAGAGGGTGATATTCTTAAGTAATTGATGCCTTTCTTTGTTTTAAAGTTTTGTATTTTCTTTCGTTCCATTCGATATTTCAAATGTGTTGAACCTGCACATAATAGATCTAGCTAGAAAATACTACACACATTTGCAGAGAGAAATTGAGAAAGAAGAAGCAAGATAGAAAGAATGGAAGAATTCTCATTAACTGTATTCCACACTCAAAGAGTGAATAATTTACAATATATATAGAATAAATGAGTAACTAATGAGCCATAGTGGTGGTCTATATTGATTTGGACACACACCAACAGTTAGAAGAGTAAATTGCCACCTAGTCTAGTCTCTCAGGCAGTTACGGGAGTGAACTGCCACCTAGCTGAGTTAACTAGTCAACTAGTCTTTAGTTAACTAATTGAACAAAGAGTAGTGAGTTGGTGATGATTCCAATGTTGCATGGTGACAAAACCAATGCAACATCTAAACTCAACTCAACTAGTCAACTAAAAGAGAAAATTCTCCAGGTGGAATATTCTCCCCTAAAATATAGGAGACTGGATAATGACTAATTATGACTAATAAACAAGGAATAACCTTAGAAAAAATAAATCCTAGGTGTATGTGAAGTAACTCCAACACCCCCCCTGAATATCACTATGGTGAAAATAAAGAATGGGTCCCGACTACGAGGTCGTGTTAGGTACCCAAATACAAAAGATACACTGAACTAAATGAGGAAAGAGGGAAAACCTCATGGGAACAAAACCCCCCCTCAAATTACAATGCATAAAATAAAAAATGATAAGGAACGAAAGGCAGTTGCTAAGAAACCATGTCCTTCACTCCAAGAAGACCTTGCAACTGTGCAAGTTTGTGCTCTTTGAAGATTTTGTTGAATATGTAGATGTTTGCACAGATCTGATGAAGCATATGCATCATTGACATTTCCACACATATCCACTTTATCTTCTTGTAATGAATAATATCCAAATAAATTTTGGATGAAATTTTGAAAACCGTGCGGTTGTTTCCAGAAAAATGTTGAAATTTTGTTGATTTTAAAACGATCATAACTTCACTTTCCGGACTCCGTTTCGGATGATTTATTTTTTAAAATTTGATATTTTCCCAAGAGGAATTCAAATACCGAATTTGTTTCTGCAAATTTTTCTCAAAAAATATCAGAATGGCGTGTGATGTGCGCGGCTCCCTTTTTTACTCCTGAGATGCATGCATGGTGCATGCAAAAGTGTTTGCATGTAAATCCTGAGATGCATGCCATATATCTTCCACATGAATTTCAAAAAACAAATCTGAAATGGAGTAGACATCATCTTCAATTATCGGAATACAAATTTACGCAAAAACTTTTGTAGAGACTCTTCATAATAAGAACTTGATCTTATGATGGCTTCTCATACGTCTCTATCTGTTTGACCTCCTACATGAAATATTCACAATATTTTTATTCCCAAATAGAACCTCAATCTGGTCCATAATTCATTTGGAGTTAATCCTTGTGATTCTTCATATACTTGAAGTTAATCCTTGTGATTCTTCATATACTTGATGGAAAAGTTCGGGAGAAACAGACATGCCGATACTTCCTATGGCCATATCTTGTCTATTGAGAAAGTCATTTTTCTCATCGACAAAATCATGCTCTGCTTCCATTTCCATGGTTATTTGGTATAAGCCTCTACATCTAAGATGAAGAAGAATTTTTGGCTTCCATTCCAAATAGTTATGAGGCGTGAGAAGTATTTCTGGCGAATAATCCATCTTTTTATGTTCTTCAATCTTCAGTACCTGCAAAAATAATTTGGTGTAGATTTTGCTTAGCAGTCTGTCAGCTCTGATACCATGTAAATGTGTTGAACCTGCACATAATAGATCTATCTAGAAAATACTAGACACATTTACAGAGAGAAATTGAGAAAGAAGAAGCAAGATAGAAAGAATGGAAGAATTCACATTAATCGTATTCCACACTCAAAGAGTGAATAATTTACAATATATATAGAATAAATGAGTGACTAATGAGCCATAGTGGTGGTCTAGATTGATCTGGACACACACCAACAATTACAAGAGCAAACTGCCACCTAGTCTAGTCTCTCAGGCAGTTACGGGAGTGAACTACCACCTAACTGAGTTAACTAGTCAACTAGTCTTCAATTAACTAACTGAACAAAGAGTAGTGAGTTGGTGATAATCCCAATGTTGCATGGTGACAAAACCAATGCAACATCTAAACTCAATTCAACTAGTCCACTGAAAGAGAATATTCTCCAGGTGGAATATTCTCCCCTAAAATATACGATACTGGATAATGACTAATTATGATTAATAAACAAGAAATAACCTTAGTAAAAATAAATCCTAGGTGTGTGTGAAATAACTCCAACAATTTCGACTCAGACACAAAATACAGCCTCTATGTTGCCACATTGTTAATTTCATTATAGGAATTTGTCTCATACAACTAAGGTAGAAAAAACACTCTCATAAACTTTCTTGATGGCTGACATTATCCTTTGAGCCTTAAGTTTAATCTCAAGAACAACACCTTTTTGACATCGTTTTCGAGGACGGAGAAACGAAGTTATTTTTCCCTAGGAAAACGACAAGGTAAGATTTTGTCTTTGATAGTGAACAAATATTGAATACTATATTAAGGCTATTTATATCTTTCACTTGGCGACTCCACCATAGATAAACTGGCATTCGTTCAAAAGAATACCAGAAAGAACACAGACGATCAACAGACCACACTTATATCCGATCCCGAAAGGTTGTTAAAACCAAAGGGATACCTCAATTCGAAAACCATATCGGCAGGTAAGAAATACCAACCAAAATTCGCACAAGTCAATACTAAGGTTTTGATTGAAGAACTGACCCTTGAAGAGAATTTTAAACAAGCACCCTCTGCTAAGGAAGTTGTACTTGAAATAAATATTGAGATTGACTCTTTTAATACTCCTAATTGTCCGAACAAAGGAGTCTCTTCTATACCCGTTGTTGTTAATTTTATTTCTACCCCATACTTGCCAAAAGTAAAGGTTTCAGTGCTCTGAAACCCCGAAGAGCATACTTTGTACCCCGATTCATCTCCTGTCGGTTACCCTATTTACACATCATGTAAGTCTGAGGAAACTAGTCCACGTTTTCCTTTCTCTCCTCCTCTAGACTTTGCGTCTCCTAACGATAATCTTCCATATCTCCCTTCATCACATCCCAAGGAATTTGAAAGGTCACCACTTCGGTCCCTAGAAGTTTTTGAAAACCCTCTTTTTAACTCCTGAAGTTTGTCCCCCAAACTTCCAATGGTTGTTGTTGGGGGAGGTGGCACTGGAGGAGGAGGAGGAGGTGGTGGTCAAGGACAACCTCCACCCCCTAGGATTTTTGCTAAGGTAGTGGCCAAATACTCTCCCTTAGTCCTTCCTCCCATCCTTCATGACCAACCTAAAAATTATATGAAGAACTTACCAAAATTTACAAGAGAAGGAGATTTAACGGTTACAGAGCACATAACATTTTTCGATAAGTTCGTTGATATCCTCGGTATTGAGCATGAATATGTATACTCGAGGATTTTAGTGCAAAATTTCGAAGGACAAGTAAGAATCTGGTTTCGAGGACTCTTGGTCGGATCCCTAAGGTCTTATGATGATTTAGAAAACGCTTTTTTAAGACAGTGGGGAGAAAAAAAAGACCACTTGTACTATCTGACGGAATTCGGGGCTCTAAGAAAAAGGAATTATGAGTCGGTTCTCGAATTCACCCAGAGGTTTAACAAACTCCATCATAAGATCCTGGCAGAAGTTAAACCCTCTCACCCTGCAACGAAGGTGACTTTCGCAGAGGATTTTGAGCCCGACTTCGCCCTACTTTTAAGGGAAAGAAGATACGCTACCCTCACGGGAATGAAAGACAACTCCATATAAATCGAATCAAACATGATGGCATCTGGTAAATTAAAATCCAAGGTTGAGACAGGAACCAAGGAACCTAGACGCTTCAGAGAACAAGCAGGACCCTCCGGATCTGGAAAATCTACATAAGAAAAAATGGATGACATGGCTAAGATAATCAAAGATTTGTCAAACAAAAACTCTAGAATGGAACTAGACCAAGCCAAAACTGATCCATTCACTGAGAAATATTTCAGGAGAAACCCTAACTCCCAGACCCAGCAGAAACAAGTGAAAAACGAAGATCAAAAAATCCAGGCTCCGTTTAAAACCGAAAACTTTATGCAAGGGGATGATATACATAACTATGAAGGGTTAGAAGAGGATATAAATAACCTTAGTGATGAAGACCAAGAACCTCATCTAACTAGAAAGGATTACGAAATATCTCTAGACCATGAGCCCCTGTTTAGTAATGAGGAAAGTATAAATAATCTGGGAGAGTCTGCATATCAAGGAATCGTCGACTCCATAATGGTCGAGCTTCAACAGAAGCATAATTTAAGGCCCAGAGAAACAAATACTACAAGTGTTCTATCAAAAAATATTCTATTAAGAAGCAAAGATAATGAGGCAGTTGTTACTAAACCACTAGTTGAAAAACAAGTTGCCCAAGCTAAAACAGTTGAAAAACAAGCTGACCAAGCTAAAGAAGTTGAAACCAAAGCAACACAAACTAAGAAAGAAGAGAATATAGAAACACAAACTTCAACTAGGGAAAACAAAAAAACAACTGGAGGTTTTAGTTTAGAAAATGAAATAAATAAAATTAAAATCCCCATGCCCCTCGTTGAGCTTGCCAAGAATCCGATTTATAAAAAACAGATTGCTAAAATGATTAATTTTTATGATGTGGAATGTCATGCGGATGTGATAAATTTACAAGATGAAAAGCCTATGATTATGTTTGGTCCGCACATTGAAAATGATAAGGATTTTGTAACTCCTTTTTATATTACTTTAACTATGCATGATCACTTGCTTCATAATTGCATGTTAGATTTTGGGGCCTCTCACAACTTAATGCCTAAAGTTATCATGGAAAAGTTGGGCCTCGAAATCACTAGACCTTATTAGGATTTATATTCTTTTGATTCCAGAAAGGTTAAGTGTTTGGGCATGATCAAGGATCTAGTAGTGAATCTTGCATAGATTCCTGTAAAGAGAATCCTTATGGATGTAGTCATTGTTGACGTCCCCGCCAAGTATGGCATGATTTTATCTAGGTCATGGAGCACAAAACTTGGAGGATCACTTCAACTGGACATGACATACGCTACTATCCTAATTTTTGGTGGACAATTTACTCGATTATACAGAGAGAATAGACTATCATATATTGTAAGTGACCCTCAAAACCCAAATAATTATCCAGTCTATGTTGCCAATCAGGATATTGGAAATTGCATGTTATCATTAGACGATGATTTTGATGACTTTATAGAAGAAGAAAACAAAAAAATAGAAAAAACACAGAAAAGTGTAAATACTAGAGGAGGAGTATGGAAAATGTTTTTTGATGGCGCTTCATCCTGCGAAGGGGCAGGAGCTGGAGTGTTATTTGTTGCACCTGGAGATGAGTATATCATCCCCTTTTCATACAAATTACAGTGGAAAATTGATTATACAAATAATGTTTGTGAGTACGAGGCTCTGTTTTTAGGATTAGAGGTTGCTAGGAAACTAAATATTGATAATCTAATAGTTTATGGTGATGCAGAACTTATTGAAAAACAAATAAAGCAGCAATACCAAGATAAACATCCAAGGCTAAGGTCATACAGAAATTGTGCCTAGGATCTGATTGAGAATTTCTTCTTGTCATTGAACATTCATCACATTCCCATAATGGAAAATCAACAGGCAGATTCCATGGCCAAAGCAGCTATGACGTTTATTCCGCTTACAGTCCTAAAGCTGAAGTATCATATAGAAATGAGACACGGACCTTCAATCCCAAATAACGTGCAACATTGGCAGGTCTTTGAAGATGACGAGCAGATTAAACAATTTCTAGAAATGGTTGATGAATTCTCTGAAACTCATATAGATCAAGAAAACTAGAACGATCCTATCTGAATCATGCAAGAAGGTGAAGATCCTGAAAGGTTCCAAGATAAGATCGCAAATCACTTAATGTTGGTACTTAAGAACAATTAGATCCCCAGAGGTCTGATACCTTTAGAAAGATTGTTTGAAAAAGATGATATCCCTTTAAAGTCTACCCTACGACCACAACCCGAAGATTGCGATATAGGAACCAAAGAAGATCCCAAGATAGTCAAGTTATCCAAATGCCTTCCATCTCGGGTGAATAGTAAATATGTTGAATTGCTTAAAAAGTATAAAGATGTCTTTGCATGGTCCTATGGTGATTTAAAAACTTACAATACCTCTGTAATTGAACATAAGATTCCTTTGAAGCATAGTATCACACCCTTTAGGCAAAATCTAAGACAGATCAATCATATCCTCTTTCCAGTAATAAAAAGAGAGGTCAAGAAGCTTCTCAACACGAAGATTATCGTTCCACTTAGGTATTTTGAATGGGTAGCAAATATGGTACTCGTTAGAAAGAAAAGTGGAGAAATAAGGCTTTGTGTGGATTTCATAAATTTAAATCGGTCATACCTGAAGGATAACTACCCACTACCAAATATGGATCATGTCCTGGAAAAAGTAGTTGGAGCTAATAGAATGTCGATGATCGATGGCTTCTTAGGTTATAACCAAATTGCATTCCATAAAGATGATAAAGAAAAAACTGCATTCACTACTCCGTGGGGAACTTTCATGTATGATAAAATGTTGTTTGTTTTGATTAACCCAGGGGCCACTTTCCAAAGAGAAATGGATATAGATTTCATTGGTGAGAGAGATAAATTTGTTGTTATTTACTTAGATAATCTAACAGTCTTCTCGAATTCAGATGCAGAACATCTGGTTCGTCTCAAACAAACCTTTGAGAAATGTAGAAAATTTGGTTTGTATCTAAACCCTAAAAAGTCTCATTTTTCTATGCAAGAAGAAAATCTTCTAGGTCATATAGTTTCGAAGGATGGAATCAAGGTTGACGCCAAGCGAATATAGGTTATCGACACAATAAACATTCCTAGAAATAAAAAAGAAATCCAGTCCTTTTTTAGGAAAGATAAATTTTTTGAGATGATTTATCCCTAATTTTGTTGAAATTGTCAAATTAATTACAGATATGCTGAAGAAAGACAATGAAATCAAATGGACGGTCAAAGCTAAAGTGTCATTCGAGTGAGTTAAGAAAGATATAAGCAAAGATCTAGTATTAGTTTGTCTTGACTATATTAAGGAATTCTTGATCTTCTCTTTCGCATCTGAACATATTATCGCAGATGTACTCCTACAAAAGAATGAAGAAGGTTTCGAGCAGTCGATCACCTTTTTCAGTAAAAGTCTCAGAGACGTCGAATAAAGATACAACATACTGGAAAAGAAAGCCTATGCGATGGTGAAAGCTCTCAAATCTTTCAGGACATATGTATTTCATTCCAGAATAATCACCTATGTGCCAACAAGTTATGTCAAAGATATATTGGTACAACCGGACAGTGATGGTAGGAGAGGTCGGTAGTTAGCCAAGATTCAAGAGTTTGATCTAAAATTTAAAACGACCAATTTGGTCAAAGGTCAAGGTCTAGCCAAATTATTAGCAAAATCAAATTTCAGGGCACTCAAGATAAATCATCTGGAATCACATGGATATATCTCGGACATAGAGGAACTTGATGAGTAAACCCCTACAGTTCAAATTGAGGATAAATTTTCTTCCTCTGACTGGTATCACGATATCATTTCATATATCCTCACCCTTCAGTGCCCGAGTGATATGAATCCATCTAAAGCAAGAATGTTGAAGCTACACTCAGTTAAATACTGTATTATCAAAGGTCAATTGTACTGGAAAGATCCTCTAGGTTTCTTGCTTCGTTGTTTAACAAAACATGAAACAGAGGATGTCATAAATGAATTTCACAAAGGAGTGTGTAGAGGACATCACGCCTGGAGGGCCACGACCTGCAAGATTCTAAGAGCCAGATATTATTGGCCAAATTTATTTACTGATGTGAATGCTAAGGTCAGAGCCTGCAATCCTTGCCAGTTGTTCTCTAGAAAACAAAATCTCCCTGCACTACCTCTAGTCCCAATCAAAACAGAGGCTCCTTTTCAACAATGGGGCATGGACTTCATCGAAGAAATCCACCCACAGTCAAGCGTCCAACATAAATGGATTTTGACTACTACCAATTATTTCACGAAATGGGTTGAAACCATTCCAACTCGGAATGCCACAGATTCGGTAGTTATAAAAATTTTGGAGGAGAACATCCTATCCAGATTTGGTTGTCCCCAAAAAATAGTTACGGACAACACCCAAGCATTTAAATCTATGGAAATGATAAGCTTTTGTCAGAAATGCAACATTGTGTTGGGGCATTCTACAGCCTATTATCCTCAAGGAAATGGGTTGGCCGAATCGTACAAAAAAAGTTTGATGAATATAATCAAAAAGTATAAACGGCACGTTCACCTAAAGTACACCTTATGGGAAAACCAGATCGGCACTAAGAAATCAATAGGTATGTCCCCTTTCCAGATGGTTTATGGGACTGATTTCGTCCTCCCTATGAATCTATATCTTCCAGTAATGAAGTTGTGGCAAGACGCAAACGAGGAGTCGAATGAAGTAACAAGGACGATAAACCAAATAATCGAAGTCTAGCAAAACATGGTTGAAGTTGATGACAGACTTCAAAAATATCAAGATAATATGAAAACCCTTTTCGACAAAAAAGGGAAAGACAGGGAGTTTCTTTTTGATGATCTAGTTTTGAAATGGGATGCCAGGAAAGAAGATGTGGGCAAACATGGCAAGTTTGATCATCTCTGGTTCGGACCATTCAGGATTGCATCTACAGAGGGAAAGAATTCATTCCTACTAGAGAATCTCGACGGGAAAACTTTTAACGCCCCTATCAATGGGCGCTATCTAAAACATTTTATGCAATAAACATGTTTCACATTACCATTGTATATACCGGTTTGGTTTTTGTTTAAATTCTGCAATTTTATTTTCCTTCATAGGTTGTTTGAATTTTACTTTTAAATAAGCCTTGTTTTATTTAATATTCCGAAAAGAAAAAATAAAATATATGTATTGTGTATCATTTCTATTATGCGGAACTCTCTGATTGTTTATTTTTATGCTCTTGCAGAATAATTATTTTCGGATGAGAAATAAGGAGGTAGCATAATCGAACGCTTAGTTTCCAAAGCAGTTATTTATCTCAAAACAGGTGATAAATTAACAATTGCTTTGATTGAAAACGTAAATAAAATCCGAGGTATAAACTTCTATGCTTTGCTTAAGCTAAAAGATTGAAAGAAATTTTATCAGATATAAACAAAGTTCTACTCTCGTAAATGTAATCACCTAGTCAAAGATCAGAAAGTATAAATCGTTAGATTTTTTAATTAAATGAAAATAAGACAAAAACGAAATAAAAACAAAAGAAAAGAAGGATAAAAGAGAAGTTCGATAATCAAGAAGTGAACTTATGCGAAAATGAGATTCCTTTTCGAACCCTCTGACTCCTCATTCTGTTTTCATTTTTCATATCTAAAATATTTCACCCTATCCTGATTTTCACTACCTAATTTTAAATCTTCACAGAAAGAAAGATTTTCGTCTTACCTCTAAAAACTTAAAAACATATCTTCAAAACAAAATTAGGCGAAAATATTTATGTTCCTCTGATTTTAACTGAAAGAAAGTATGTCTAGGCTAATCCTGGTAACTTTATCTCTTCTAATGGATTTTAATTGATTAATTCACTCAAGAAAAATCCCTGGAAAATAAAAATTCATCATAATATCTTCCCTATAGGAAAAGATGTATTAAAGATCAGGAAAGAACTAGCTCAGAGTACAATCAAAAATTGTTGACAGACTTTCATCGTCAAATCTTAACCATATATCATCCATGTATGATACATACATGTTGATTGTCCCCACTTCAAAATTATAATAAAATATGAGATAGATGGTGAAAGGAAATTCATCAAATGATTGCTCCCATTTGTCCAAAAGAGATGATGAAAGGAAATTCATAAAATGATTGCCCTCATCTCAAATAAAATGTAAAAATTCTATTTGAAGTGGTGAAAGGAAATTCAATGAAGGATATAAATAACTTCATCGGGGTATTGAACAGGCTCGCTGGCAGTGAAGCAATATCTATGATATCTGTAAAATTCGTCATACATGTATAAATATACTCTGGAAGCTAGTTCTATTTCTGATAATATTTACATTCTAGACCGACAAGGGATTTCCCCTAAAGAAATTGTTAAAATTACTATGTCTTGATGTGAATAAAATCAACCAAAGTCTAATACTCCAATTAAAGTTGTTTTGATTATCTTACACAAATCCAAACTCAATTTAAAGAAAAAGAAACTATTAATAGCCTAACTTGAGATCGATAGTTGATCGTGCTTTGAAGGTTTTCTGAGACACGACTGAGGTCTAATTTCTCTCTATACAATTTTTCAAAAGGTGTTTCCCATAAATCCATTGATGACTCCATTTACCCAATAAAGGCATTTGGTCTATTGTTCTTCCACACCTCGCAGGGAGACGCGATCCCTAGATGGAGCGTATGTTGGAACACATATAAATCCTAAGCCTTGAGCTTTACTTTCTCGAACTTCATATTTTTCATAATAACTCAGAAGTTGGCTTTCAAATGTTTAAATCAAATTTACTTATAGTCATAAAGTGTGCACGATGTCCATCGTCGATAAAGTTCCCCCGTTGATCGAACGATCCCCTTTTTCCCTGAGTTTTGGAGCCCCCTAATTGTTACAAAGTCAAGTCACTAGAAGTCGCTTTGGAGCTTCGGGCGTTTCACCAGGTCTTAACTTTAAAGTTCTGATACTCGAAAAGTGTTTGAAGGATCTCATCCATAGTACACATGTACCTTCCTGAGTCTTCCCTGGATTGACATGTGTCGTCCTTTTCCAACCTTTTCATCCAAGGATTCCTACGATCCTAAGTGACACATGGCACCCCCTGGTCTTGACGCAACACCTAAAATGACATCATCTCTGACACATCACTATGGGTAATAGCCTTTCGGAAATAAAATAAAAGGCTAACTTGTTAATCCGTGAAGCAACAAAATGCCAAAATATTAAACTTCAATTAGTTAAGTTAATCATGATTAAAAGTTAATTAACAACTTTGCACTTCGGAGTTTGGACCTTTGCTATCCATCACATTCTAAAATACCGAAGTCCGAACTTCTGAAATACTTTAAACTTAAGCAGGGTTAATTAAAACTAAAAAAAAATTATTCGATAATTAATCATTTTGCGGTTTTGGGTTTCGAGAATTCTATCTCGAGCTAAGGTTAAGGTCTCAAAGTCCGAATACCCGAAAAACACTTAAAGCTAAACACGATTAATTAATGTTTTAAACAAGATCATCTCGCAATTAATCTTTTGCGAATTCGCGATTCAGGAAATTTCAAACCTATTTTATCCAAGTCCTCGATCGCGAACCACCAACATTAATGGAATTAATCACAAATCAATGGCAATGATTTCAATATAGATTGTAGACCGTCGCCTAGATTTTCTCATTAAGGTAAATGAATTTATCATCAGTAAAGGTATTCGCAAATCAATACGCTTGAGGTGAATAAGAATATTGGATTTGAATTCCATTTTCATTCTCACAGAATAGCAAGTTTTAGCCAACTGAGGAGCTCACGCATTCCCCTGTAACAGGTAACACAGTTCTGATTTCATTAATATCATGGCACCACGAAAGATGGCTAAAGCAGCTGGTGAAAGCGCAAATCCAAACACAAATGTTATGTCAGACACCTCACCAAGAGCCATCGATACTGTAAAATCATGGACACAGGTGTTTGATATTCTAGAGCACGAGCTTATAAATTGCCCTGAGGATTTAGGCGACGAAGTGAGTGAAACCCATGCAACCAAACTCATGAATATAGCTTATTTGGAGCTACACAAAATAGCCGTGCAGCCGAGACTCATGCCGTATAACGACATGATAGGCTAGGCCCTGGAAAACATCGACATTACAACCAGGAGCATTTACAACTCACAAAAGGTCATTGTTGGGTCTTTTTGACCGGAGCATATACTAGTAATGTATAGACTATCCCCCATTTTTAAATATAGTTACAACAATGCATTCATAACGGAGTTTGACAAATAGGAGTGCACGCAATATGGGAAAAACTATCTTGATTTAATCAAGGAGTGGTGGGGGCACCTGGAGAAATTCAAAGAAGACACTCACGGCATATATGCCACAGCATCATTAGATGCCCATTTGATTTATGTGGCTATGATGTTATGTAGACTTTTCGGGAAGAAGAGATCCACTCACTTCCTATTGGCATGGGTACCAATTATGCACGAAGTAGTCGAGGGCTACTCTTTCAACTGGGCCAAGATGTTATAAGACAACCTGGCTAAGGAAATCACAGAGTACCAACTAGAAAAGTCCAGAGGGCAGCCTTCCCCTTTCTAAATGTCAGCATACATCATGGATGCCATTTGTTTTATGACTCCTTTCCCTCTAATGAGCTGGAGCTGGACCCCGACCAGCATCGAGCCTATCCATTTCTATCACTCCAAGCTGTGGGAGGACAAATCCATAGATTTCTTCTATGAAATTTGTCCTTATGTAGTGGTGTCGATTCATATCGCCCTATACGGTTTCCCACCTCCCAGAATTTCCAACAGAATCATGGCCAACCTGGGAAAAATAGCAGACTAGTATATCGAGGAAACATTTTCCTACATCAAGGTTTTCGGGTGCTCTGTTCGCCCCCATGCTCTCCCAAATTTTTTACCAGATCAGTTGGTATGTCGAGATGTGGCATATCAAACCGTGACAGGGGGCATCAGCAAAGAATTGAAAGCGGCACAGAAAGAGGTATGGCCAACCTTCCCTCTTCAGTTTGGTATGTTTTTGTTATTAGATTTCAGAAATTCGAAAGTAGAGGTTGTGCCTCTAGAAGACGTCAAGTTAATTGATATTGAGTTTAAAAGGCACGATCCACAGAAGATCATGGAAACTCACCTAGCTCAATATAACTTAAATAAGTATGTGAACGAGATTTCCCCACAAGATGAAATATTCAGAGGAGCCAGGTCATACGAGGAAGTACTAGACAGAGTCCAAACTCTGTCACTAGATCAATGGGCCAGCTTCTTCAATTTCCAAAATCACAGACGGAATAGCTTTCCCAAGGTACTGTAGGGAGAGTTAGTGGCCCCACCATATACACAAGAGACTGTACCTTTGGGCCTTGAGATAGGGAGCTCTGGAAAGAAGGAAACTGAGGAAAACCCAATAGAAATTTAAGTCTCAATTGAAGAATTGGAAGCCTCGGTATCAACTCCATTAGGCACTCAGGCAAAGGCTCAGCTCGAAGCCTTTCTGAAACGAAGACAGGATACATCGTCGTCTACGCCAAATAAACCAGTTACCAACACAACAGGGAAACAGTCGTCCTCGGAGATAGGTAACCCCATTATTTCATTAACACCTTTGCAGTCAAGTCATGGAAATCCCAGTTCTAAAGTCATCTTTATAGATGATCTTACCCCGATTTCAGCCGAAGAAATGCCTACTTCAGACTTCTTTTTCAGCAAGAAGAGGAGGGCCATAATTAAACGAGAAACGCATTAGAAAGATGGTGCAACAGTCAAAAGGCAAAGAATGTTGTGTGATGGACAGAATCTAGAGGATTCAGAATTCGCTAAGGAGATGACAGGTTGATTAGGTTATTTTTCCACAACCAATCAGTGGTCAGTAGAAAATCTAGCTAAGCAACTGAAATAGAGAAACATGTTGGTAGGGAAGTTGCAAGACCAGATAATGACTATGGAACAGGATGTGAGATATAAGATGAACAAAGAATTTGAATAAGTCATAGCCTATGACAGACATCAGATCCAACAGCTAAAAGCTAGCCTTGATGAACTCTATCAAAATTCACAGGCCAATAGACGATTGGTCACTCAACAAGAAGAATTAATCAAGCAACTACAAACCAAGATAGACTTGACCGAGGGTACAGCGGTAGAGATGGCAGTGTTTCAAGCTCAAGCACTGGAAGTACATGAAAATCTAGAATCAGCCCAACAGGATCTCTTTACAAAAGTGGAAGCCATCCAAAATTGTTACCGGGTAGTAGGCCTTTCCCTAAAGAACATTTACATTAAAGAAAGAGAAGCTTGTTCATCTCGGGCCAAGTTTCGGGAGGCTATCTTACTAGTACCAAAAGATGATGTATCAAAGGTTTCTCGACTGTCTCTTTCTGAGCCAACCAGAGACGACATAATTTTGAAGGCCTAGGAAACAAATCTTGTCGAAAGAAAAAGATTGGCCAGAAAGGTGAACGAAGCTTGTCTAGAAGCAATGTCTTCACTAAACAAAGGGCTACTGGATGTTGAGGGAAATACTATCTCCGAAGCCCTGGGACAAATTGACATAGCAAAGAACCAATATAATTCTAGGACAAACAAAGAAGAAGCCATGACGACCATCCAGCAAATGAACCAAATTGATATGATCCAAATAAACAAATGGATAGTAAACCCAAGCTTGCAGTTACAAGTCACATCTTTGGGAGAAAAAAGGATACAGGAAAGGTTGCCTCAGGTAGAAAAGAATTTATACATCTTTGAAGCAAATGAAGCAAATGAAGCAACTGAACCTTATGGGTTGGTGGTACAGTTAGTAAGTAAATGCATCCAATGTGTCGAATATGGCAAAGCAAGCACATCTGGAAGCAAGTAAGAAAAACATGTACATACTACTCATATAGGTCAAGATCAGATGCCAGCTATCTCCAGGCTAAAGGACTAGGAGAAAAAACGTCTCTGCCAGCAGATGAAGAGACAGAGGAGAATGCTAATATAACTTTTTAGTTTTACATGTTGTAATAGTTAATATTTTTTAAATTATGAGATGTCCAACCGTTTGGGGGTTGTGACAATTTTGTATAAATGCATAGATTGAAGATTTATCAGAGGTTGCTTCTTACCGATTGTAACAGAGAAAACTCATCCTTATTGAGTATTAATACAAGTGCAGACATGGATTACAAGTTTTGTTTCATCTAGGTTATGTACTTCTATGTTTTCCATATCTCATACATTTCTTTAAGCATTTCCTTGATAAATGTTTGATTCCAATTTAGTACAACAACTACTGTAATCATATTGCATCAGTAATTTTTTAAGCAAGCAAATTTTCCTCTGTATTTACTATGAGTAAATCAAGACCTGCAAGTTGTGTAGATTTTTGTATTTCACACTTTATTTAAGGTTACAATATCTATTTTCTTCCACTGCAACAGGGTGAAATTCTTCAGTAATTGATGCCTTGCTCTGTTTTACAGTTTTGTATTTTCTTTCGTGCCATTCGATATTTCAATTTCGACTCGGACACAAAATACGGCCTCTGTGCTTCCACACTATTAATTTCATTTAAGGAATTTTTCTCATACAACTAAGGTAGAAAAAACACTTTTATAAAAAAACACTCTCATAAACTTTCTTGGTGCCTGACATTATCCTTTGAGCCTTAAGTTTAATCTCAGGAACAACATCGCCTTTGAACAGAGCACAAACTTTTGAGTCCACTTGTCATACAAAGTTTGGGTTTAGCAT
This sequence comes from Picea sitchensis, assembly GCA_010110895.2. Classification (NCBI taxonomy): domain Eukaryota; kingdom Viridiplantae; phylum Streptophyta; class Pinopsida; order Pinales; family Pinaceae; genus Picea; species Picea sitchensis. The sequence goes on along the minus strand of SNQJ01S0008630.1, from coordinate 132,565 downwards.
GACCTTAGGAAGCTGAGTTCATTACTTAGAGTTTACTCCTCTGACTTATTACTCTTCCAGTCCCTATGGAGATTTTGATTGGTGCCTCCTGTTATAGCCCTAAAATTCCCTACCCATGCATACATGGCATTGGCCTTCCTACTTGTATAATTTTCCAAACCACTATTGAGGAACTCTATTTTAAAAACCATTTTTGGTTTTACTTGATTCCATGGTTTTGAGTCGATTCACTGATTGAGTGCACCTAACATGGTCTTTGGAGAACGTCTTTGTGCTTTCACCCCATGACATTGTGCACTTTGTACAGGATACATCATGTGTGATGCAGAGCGTTGGGTCAACTAGTGATTGGCCCCCTTCAGATGCATCCTCTCACACCTCCTGGACCTTGGACGATGGTCATATGAGCTCTCATTTTGACAGAAATGGTCATGATGGCATGAAGATGGGAAGAAATCCCACACCTTGGACAGTGCACCCCATACCTTATTCAGGATTTGATGGAGGACATTGCACTTGATTATGCTTAAACACTGCTCAAAGAGGTGATGCATGATCATTCCACCTGGATGTTGACCTTCTCACCCTTAACATTGGGATATTGATGATGACGTCATATGCTAGGGTTTGTTGATGATGTTGAGGCTTGCTTGCCGTTAGGACACCACTTGATGGCTTTGAGACGTGAAATGGCACTTGTTGAGGATCTTCCACCTTGCTTACACCATTTAATGATGACACATGGCCTTGGGAGGCTCTCTTCACCCTTTGGGAGCTTGATGTCACCATTAGTGTGGTGTATTAGCATTGTTAGAGGCTATTTGAGGGGTTGGCCTCACTTGTATCATGGATCATTGTTGTTTTAGAACATTATGTGGATATATGTGCTAGGGTTACCCCATATAAATGAGGATAGCGCTCATTCTAATCGGACACGACTCTCACACTTGTGAGATCACTACTACTTGCTCTCTTACTTCTCTTTTTCACTCTACTAATTTTGTGTGCACCTTTTGGAGAATTTGTGGATGCCTGGTCTTATTTTGATGGATGATCTTGAGCTAGGGTTTCCTCATGCATTTCAAATTGGTTGAAGTAAGTTTCTTTGTCAAGTTTAAGTGTTTTCATGGTATATTGTGGTAAATGTTATATGGTTTATTTGTTACAGGTTACTTTGTTCTTGCTTGAAACCCTGGAAGGGATTGCAAGTCTTCATCCCCCTCCCCATTTCATTCTTCTTGTTTGTTGAATCATTTGAGACCTAGTCCTAGGGATTAAAAGCCCTTATCCCCCTAGGGTTTTGTCTTGGCTAGCTCAAAGTCTAGGGTTTATAAGGCTATAAACTTTAGACCATGACCTAGTTCACTCTAATCCCCAAATTGGACGTCTTAGAAGAAGGAGATGGCACGTAGGGTTATAAGACCATAAACTTTAGGGATCCCCTCTTGAATTTGATCCTAGGCCTATAAAGCATGGTCCTAGGGTTTCAAATTCTCATCTTCTTGGCTATCCAATTTATGGTGTTGTTTGACTCCATTGTCCAAAGAGAGGAAATGACACTAGTCTTTGGTTTACAAGTGTTTGCAAAACTCACACAACCCTCTCTCTCTCTCTCAAAGTTATTTGACAAACAACTCACTAACCTCATTCACTCACTAATCCTAACTCAACGCTTGGAAAACAAAGAGAATTTATTGTCATTGTTATAAAAGGTTTGCTACAGCCATTAGGGCTTTACTAGTTGTTGATAACTTAAAATTTGGGGAAAATCAGCCCAGAACTATTGTTTAATGATTGGATATTGATCTATTTGTTGAGAGCTTAATTGTGAGATATAATTGTGGACTTTTCTGGGCTGATTTGTTGTTGTTGTTGCAAACTATCCATTGTTGATATACACTGGATTACTGCTGCAATTTTACAACAGCAATTAGTTTTATTCCATATCTAGTGTCTACAGGTGATTGGTAGTTGATATAACTTGGTAATCGACTATTATATGCATTGGAATACTTCTTGTTTCGCACAAGTCAACCAATTACCTCATATAACTAATTCCAACCTCTCCACTTTTCTAGACCTAGCCCATCTCATTGGGTGACCAAGATAGGGGGTCATAGACTTGTATAGGATCCCTTGAGGTCACTAGGGGAGCATCCCTTGTATTGGATCTCTTTCCTTCACTAAAACGAGGGAAGTACTTGCCTAGGTGATAGTGACAAGTACTTCTAGTTGTTACACAAGATTGGTATCTTGTGGAGGGTTTTGCACAAGTACAAATCATGTGATAACAGTTCTTAACAACAAGCCAAGTGATCCATCAAATCAAAAATGCAAGCCTCCAATAGATGGAATGATGATGTCACCAAGGTGATAATCCGTAAAAAAATAAATGTTGTCAAAATGATGATCCATGATATATATGCATCCAATAACAACATAATGATTCCAAAGTTAGTATCATCCAAATGCGGCCTGCTAGGGTAGGGTCTTCAACTTGGGGCAATTGTCATGCTATATGAGGGGTAACAGATAGCATTGTGTGTTCCAGGTTGTTTTGATTCTTGTGCTTATGGGTTTGGCCCTGAATACCTATGTCAGACAATTGGTAAATGCAAACCATCCATTCATGCCATTGATACCCATGGATTTCACATCACTCCATATTGAAATCCCACTTGCACGGAATCACAGTCAAATCTTATCTATTGAAGGGCTCCAACTAGTGTTTCCACTACTGTCATTCCATGTTATTGCATTCATGATTGGCCAATGGCTGCTGGGTGGCCGAATTGCCCCTTCTAAGGTGATTTTTGGTCTTCTTTTGACGTTGTTGATGAATTATTCTTTCAATTGCTTCTTTTATACATTTTCAACGCTAGGCAGATGATCTGCTAGAGAAGCCATAGGGGTGCTCTGTATGCCATGCAACATTTGTTATAGTTTAATAATTATACGATTTGAGCTTGTATTTATTAGAGATAACACTTGAGATAAGAGTTTGAGACAAAAGCTAATAGGTTTTGCATTGTCTTGGACGGAACACAACTATCTGACTTTTCTTATTGTTTAACAGACAAGAAGAGGATGTCCACAAAACTATCCCACTTTGTACTAGAATGCAAAGCTAAACCCTTGTTGGACTATTAGCCACAATGTTCCTTGGTAGTACTCGTGCAGTTCCAATAGCTTGTTCTCTTGTGGCCATGGTTATCATGGGTACAAGTCTTGCATCCTTTTGGGGCAAAGGATTCAGAATCAGAGATATACCTACCAAGTTTGTGTCACGATTAGGCACATGACAATGCAGAAAGGAGTAGTGTGTTCCCCTAAAGAAGAACCAATGAAGCATATTATACTTCTGTCAACACAGCTTATACCTACCAACGCATCTTACTTATACTGCAAGTAATCCAATGATCTATGTGAATTATGTAGAAATTTAAAGACAAAAATCAGCAAGCTAATATTTTGTCATACACATAGCAGCCTAGTGATAATTGTCTTGCATGAACTCTGAAATGTCTAAAACCCACATTTAGAAATTACCATAAGCAAAAATACGCATTGCCAAGTAATTATGCAGTGGAAATAAACACAATGAACAGCATTCAATCACCCATGAATAACTCAGAAATTTAGGCAAATGTCAGGAAAAACCCCAATGTGGGGAAACCCAATGAGAGAGAGATTTTATTATTCGGCTTCAGGAAAGTACATAACAGTAAAAATAACACTTTTCCAGCCAAGAGAAAACCACTTACAACACAAAACAGTCCCACCACAAATCTGCCTTGAAATTTGTGCCACAGTCCGTACAGTTGTACGGATTTGTTGAATATTGGCACCTCGAAATCCATGCCACAATAGGTTGTTGTACCTTGCATCTTGTATGACCGACCTCCTTCAGAAAATTCTTCAAAGGTTGCCTCGAAAATCGTGCCCACTCTTGCCTCAATTTTCATGCCTCAAATCTATTGTTGTACGACATGTACGGATCCGTACAATACGACCTATCCCAGCAAATAATATTGTTGCAGTTTAAAACAAAAAATACCTCCTTGTTGCCCTCTTTCCTCTCTCAAGATTAATCAGAAATCTCTCAAACTCCTCTCAATGTGTCTTGCACACTACCCAATGCATTTTTTTATAAAAACAAAAGTGACCTTTCACATTCCAAGTGTCTTTTCACCTTTCCCATCCCTAAATCCAAAGGCCAAGATCTAATCTTGCCTTTACATGATCAAGGGGCATGATTCATTCCCTCCAAAATAAATCACTTAAAATATTAAAGTACATTTCACTTTATTACATAAGTGCACTTTATGAAATAAAGTCACTTTAAAATTAAAAGGTACACTTTATTAAAAAGTCACTTTAATAAAAAAACTACTTTACAACTTTATAAAAACCCATTACAAAGTTAAGTGCCCAGTAGTGTCAACATAAGGTTACATCCGCATACAAAACAAAACATGCGGAGTACCTCTCAAGCTAAAAATCTAGCACTCCCTCTTAGCGAGGGAAGTACTCACAGCCATCTCCATCATCTGGTCCCATCACACTGCTCAGTAGGAGCTCCCTCTGAACCTGGAGCTATCCTCAACACCTGCACAGAACTCGAACTATAAGGATCTTCTCCTGACAACTACTCGGAACCCTGAGCTCCTTGGAGAACCCACTCCACCCTGAGCATTGGTTCGACCACACCAGTTGAGCCTTCTATCGGTGCTCAAAAGAGACTCGCTCTCTTCTCTCAGAATGCAAGACTGAATTCTTGGGCCCACCACAATCTCAAGAGCCTCCTCATGCTCCTCATCTGACACTGAATCATACACTGAAGGTTGTCCTCGCAACATATACAACCTATCTACCCGATCACCGATCAGTTGCAGTTCCACCCGCTCCGCTCCCACCCTGTAGATAAAGACATGTTCCCTCTTGAACAATGTACAATATCCTACATCCTCCAAGGCTGAGACTGAGAGCAAGTTAACCCTCAACCCTGGAACAAAGCGAACTCCATCAAGCTCCAGGAATCCTCCATACTCGAGTTGGAATCTAACCCTTTCCAACTCTATGTACAACTCGCACCATACCACCTTCATTTACCACCTATCGGTCAGGACCTGTCTCTGTGATATTAAGGAATACTCGTCAAATTCTCGTCATGTGGCAAGAGGCTCCACTATCCACAATCCATCTGATATCACCTCCAAATCCTCTGCTACCGACACTGGAAACTAGGGTAACCAAAGAAAATTCCATGTCATACTTGGAAGCAAAGTCCTACATGGTTGCTATAGCAGCTGTCTCAGACCCCTCTGGTTCCTTCTTCTTCTTTCTCTCAAGACAATGAGAAGCAAGGTGCCCCAACTGGTTACAACAATAACATCTGACTTTACTCAAGTCCCTCTCGAAATTTCCTTTCTTCTTTCTCTTTATCGTAAGAGAAACATTCTCATCAACTCCATCTATCTTTTGTCCACTGCTCTAAGATCCTTCCCGGATCTCCTCCTGAGTGAAATCGTCCCACAGTCTGCTCCAATCTGGAAGATGTTCACGACCCACCACACACTTCACGAAGACTTCCCATTCTTTGGTGAAGCCTTTCAAGGCTATCCTCACCAACTCTGAATCTGATATGACCTCTCCAACAGCAGTCAGCTCATCTTTCACTTGAGCTACCCAGGTAAGATAAGAATAAACACTCTCCTCCTTACCCATCTTGGTATCATGCAACTTAGCCTTCAAGGCCATCTTTCGGTTTTCATTCTTCGCCTCAAATAAGTTCTTAAGTGCATCCCATATCTCTTTGGTTGTCTTCTTCTCAGCCAAGTGTGGGATAAGGTGATCCTTCACTCCATCCAGAATAATCCTCTAAGCTTTGGCCTCCTTGAACTCATGCAAATCCAAAGCAACGGGATCTGTTGTGGGAACCACAACAACAGAACTGACATAGTTCCAAATCTTGTTCTCCTTGAAAACAACTGACATCCAAACCTTCCACTGCAAATAGTTGGAAATGTTATCCAATCGATCCTCAAATCTAATGCAAACAGTCATATTCCCTATCACAGCTCAAGGAAAAACAATCACAAATTTTCCCCCTTCAAACTTGCCCAAAAATCTCATTGTTCACTATCACTCAGAGACCAAGCTCTGATACCATGTAGAAATTTAATGACAAAAATCAACAAGCTAATATTTTGTCATACACTTAGCAACCTAGATATAAATGTCTTCCATGAACTCTGAAATGTCTAAAACCCACATTCAGAAATTATCATAAGCATAAATAAACACTGCCAAGTAATTATGCAACAGAAATAAACATAATGAACAGCATTCAATCACCCATGAATAACTCAAAAATTTAGACATGCCAGGGAAAACCCCAATGTGGGAAAAACCCAACGAGAGAGAGATTCTATTATTCATCTTTAGGAAGGTACATAACAGCAGCAATAACACTTTTCCAGCCAAGAGAAACCCACTTACAGCACAAAACAGTCCCACCACAAATCTGCCTTGAAATTTGTGCCACAGTCCGTACAGTTGTACGGATTTGTTGAATATTGGGACCTCGAAATCCGTGCCACAACAGGTTGTTGTACCTTGCCTCCTATACGACTGACCTCCTTCAGAAAATTCTTCAAAGTCTACCTTGAAAATCGTGCCCACTCTTGCCTCAGTTTTCATGCTTCAAATCTGTTGTTGTACGGCCTGTACTGATCCGTACAGTACGACATGTCCCAACAAATAACACTGCTGCACTTTAAAACAGAAAATGTCTCCTTGGGATTTGTGCCCTAGCTCTCTTGGGAATCGTGTCCTCCTTGTTGCCCTAGCTCTCTTGGGAATCATGCCCTCCTTGTTGCCCTCTTTCCTCTCTCAAGCTTACTCAGAAATTTCTCAAACTCCTCTCAATGTGTCTTGCACACTACTCAATGCATTCTTTTATAAATCCGAAAGTGACCTTTCACCTTCCAAGTGTCTTTTCACCTTCCCCATCCCTAAATCCAAAGGCCAATATCTAATCTTGCCTTTACATGATCAAAGGACATGATTCATTCCCTTCAAAATAAATCACTTAAAATATTAAAGTACATTTCACTTTATTACATAAGTGCACTTTATGAAATAAAGTCACTTTAAAATTATAAGGTACACTTTATTAAAAAATCACTTTAATAAAAGAACCACTTTACAACTTTATAAAAACTCATTACAAAGTTAAGTGCCTAGTAGTGTCAACATAAGGTTACATCCGCATACAAGACAAAACATGCGGAGTACCTCCCAAGCTAAAAAGCTAACAAATTAAGCATGTTGTATTTGTAATTTTATATTGTATCTATTATCCATTTCTGGTATTCCAAGTCAGACATGAAAAAAAAAATACAATGGTGGATTTAATCTTCACTATTTAAATTTAAGGGAGTAACTAGCAATTTTGTTGTACAACTTCCAAATTTTCACAGCTTGCACACCTTCAAAATAGAGGCAGGTACTTTGCCACTCAAGGCTCTTGTTTTTAACTTTGAAAATACAAGTCTTTGATAGATTTTAGTCATTTGCAATGTACTCCTACTAGATCACTCTTTGTTGTTTATCATGAAGAAAATCTATTTAATATTTGTTTTGAGCTCTTATATCTGGCAATCATTTTAGTTTCAGAAAAACCTTCATGGTAAAGCAACAAAAAATAAGCTTCATCTACAAATTTAGCAGAAAATGCTGCATACTAATAATCTTTTGAAAAAAGGATTTACATTGATGCACTCAATTGAAATAAAGTTAGCAGTATGTGAAGTGTATGTATGGCACTAAAATGGAGAAGGGAGCCTGAATAATGATAAAATATGGCTGTATTGAGCAAAACTAATTGCCCGCAAAGTCTTACACATAGCTGTGGTGTTCTAAACATGAATTATAAGACAATTTAGGGAATTCCCTAAGGACAAATCCTTCTGAATAAGCCGATTTTCACTTCTTCTAACTGCAGTGTCAATAGATAGAAAAACTTTTGTAACAAATCCTAATTTGTAGTTTTTTTTTTCTTTAGCACTTTTGTTATTTTATCCCACTGCATATTTCAATTTGCAGAAGTGGAAAATGTTGCCAATCATCCTAGAACTGAATGCTTGTCACTCTTCACCTACAACACAAGCATTCCAACTTTTAAATCAAGCATACAATCTTACTGACTCCATTAGCCTGTCCATTTGATCTGATATGACAGATGGGACTTTCCTGTTGAGAAAAGCTAAAGATGATGGCAAAAGTTTTCATTTGTATTAGTGCTTCAAGTCTCCTACATAAAATTCATCCACCATATCAAAGACCCTTGAAGCATGTTGTGGTCTGCAAAATAAAAGGAAATAATATCATCATGAAAAATTAATGAGATTCAGCATTGAACAATTACTTCAAGGGCATTCAAATATATGATGAGTTTTAGGAATTATACTGACCCGTAAAAACCTTCAGTAGAGTCATCCCCGGCATGAGCTAATATTGCATCACCACCTGGATGTTCATCTACATAGGAAGTTACATCATATACCTGCATTTTATATATCTCAGCTAACGAACAAGCGATACAAAGTACATCAACAATATAGTGAAAAATAATCTACTGACAACTGTCAAAACTGGGTGAACTTTGAGTGTCCAAAAGCACTTGACTTCAAAGAACATTGATTGACACAGACATCGTTCACAAAACAGAGCTAAATACATAATACACAAACAATTTATATGGACTATTTTAAGGCACACGACAAACCTTGTTCTTTATTATGATCCAACAATCAGTCCTTTTGTTGTGTTGAGCAACTTCAGAATTACTATAAACCTTCTGAGTCTGCCAATCAAAAAAATTGAGATCACACAAAGATATGATACAATACAGAAACCAACCTCTGTTTATCTACCTAACAATTACAGCGGTGCTGAAAAGCACAGTAAATTTGTTGAAACAAATCCCAAAAAATGAACATGATTATGGCTTTTAAAAATTATAAAGTCTAGATGTTCTTCTGACTATGCCCCTATTCAATAAAAAATGTATCCTATAAAGTTGTTTAGTACAGATAAGAACAGAATACAATGAACAGATAAGAAATGAATACAATAAACTAGGTTTCATTGCCTGCCACATAAGTTTCACTTCTGAACTTTTCTTGCAGTTTTTGTATCCAAAGATGTATGCAGCAGTTCCCTCCTTGATGAACAAACCCGCCCTAAATTACAAACCAATAGAATCATCTACAAGGAACAAGTAGCAACTATTGACATTGTACATTGAAATTCTGCCTTCCTAAGAGATGATAGAACATGGAATTTTTTTATTGTGGTGTTGGAATCACATAACCAAGTTACAAACTGGCAGCAACACAAAGTACAACTCACAAATAAAAAGGTGTGGTCAAACTCTGCACCAAATGCACCAAAAATACCTTACTAGAGCAATCAATCTTCTCTGACTGTGCATAGGATAAAGTTTATCCAAAACGCGCCAATTTCACCCCAATTTCTGGCCATGATTCCGGCACAATTCCAATCAGAATCTAGTGATAAGTCATGGTTCCACCCTGTTACTGATCAAACCAGCACTTGAGATCCAAAGCCCAAGATCGGTGCTAGCCAATGCGAAACTCAAAAGGGATGCCAATGTCACCACAGAAACCCTCTTTGCACTTAAGACTGGCTCTCCTCCTGTACAAGGGGGGTGTCCCCAGAATAGGATTACTAAGAAATAGACAATGAAGGGGTCAAGGTGATGTGAAGAGTTGTCTTAGTAACATAGTAGTTGTAGCATAGGAAAATAACATGATGGAGGACTGAGACTAGTGCCTATCCAAATTGGGCATATGGAGTTGTTATCACAATATCTAGCACCTTTGTGCAAAGCTTTTCACAAGGGGTTAGACAAGTGTAACATGGAAGTGTCACAACTGTGACCTTAACAATCATTTCCCTCGTTTTAGTTAAGGATGAAATCCAATGCAAGGGAGGTTTCTCTAGCAACCTCAAGGAATCCTATAGCAAGATGGGATCAAGTCTACGGCCTCCTATATTGGTTACTCAAATACACCACCACTAGATCAAGGTATTCAAGGTAAGTATAAGGTGGTTTAATGAAACAATTTCCATATTTGTGTATGTGTGATATCTTGGACAATTAATGATGTTTAGCAAGCTAAAATAGATCAAGAGATATCCCAAACACTTACACAATAAAAGGAAAGCTATGGCTGTTGCAAAACTTGTGCAAAAGATAATGAACTTTAGCAATATATCAAGTTATGACAGCAGCAATAAATGAGCCCTCTAAATAAATAAGCATGCAATAAACTAGGGCTGAAAATCATAAGTTATACTAGGGTTTTGCTAACAAATACTTGTTGAAATGATGCGGGTATATAACAGCCTTAATTAAGGATGACGCCAAGCCCTAGAGGGCTGGAAATTAAATTAGCAATGCAATAAATGATGTCAAGATGTATCTCAAGGTGAAATATGCCAATAAAACCCTAGACGTCAAGTTCAGTGATGGCTGAAAATCAAAGTAAATTGCCACAAACCCTAATCTAACCCTAGAGCAACAAGAAAAAGGTGAATTTTAGGGTTTGAAACCTACTACAAGGGAGAAAGACTAGTGTTGTTTATTCCTCTTGGGCATGTGGGGTCAAATTATGCACTTTCTTGGGAGACAAAGGTAAATCTTTGGGTAAAACCTTAAAGTAGTCCACTACAAACCTTGGGGATTTAACCAAACCCTAGAAATCGTTTTATGCCTTTTTACAAGCTTAAAGATGGACCTTGGATAAAACCCTAGGGTAGTCCACTAGAAACCCTAGAAAGCTATCCTATAGGAAAATACCTAGGGTAGTCCACTACAAACCCTAGAAATTTTCCCTATGTCCTTTAACAAGCTTTAAACAAATGAGACCAAGGGAAGGTAGTCCACTACAAACCTTCCTAGGGTTTCAAGATAAGATTTATTCAAGAGAAATTCAAGGTAACATGTGTTATCACCACTTTGATAAACACATTTACACTTAATATATTCAAAAAATAAACCAACAAAGATTTAGAAAGAGCACTGACTAGGTAAATCAATGATCATCCATGAAACCCTAACCATGAAAATCATCCATCAAAACTTGAAAAGCATCCAAAAATAATCTCTCAAAGAAGGTGCACAAATCATCCATAGACAGAGAGAAGTACAGAAGATAATACTGGTAGTAATCCTCCACAAGTTGCTATGATTTACAAATGAGGGAGTACTTCCTCTACTTATATGAGGAAACCAAGTGCGTCACCTCTCTAAGAAACCCCTAAAACATAAAAATCCATGATACAAGGTGGATAGGTCTAGGCCGAGCCCCAAAAATGCCTCCAAGATAAAGATACAATGCTAAAACATGAAAACATCCTCTAAAAACCCCACATGTGTGAGTGTAAAAGGCTCAAGAAGGGCGACGTCATCTCCAAATGGGGTACGAAGGCTCTAAAAGTCATGTCTCTCTCCAAAAGGTGCAACGTATCATCGAAAGTCATGCCTCCTCATCAAGAAGGTCACATCTCCTCATCAACAAAGTGCCAACTCATCATCCAATGTGCTAGGTCATCTCAAATTAGTGTCAAATCACCCTCAAGTGTGACATCTCGTCACATGTGCAACATCCAACGTGAAAATCATGACGCCATCAAGGAGAAGGGATCCATAACCTCTCCAAAGAGGTGTACCATCATCACCAAAGGCCACATCAAAATTCCAAGCCTCAACGTCCTCAAGGGGTATATGACATCATCAAGGGTTCCAGGTGAGACATCAGGCTCCATATGCAACGTCCTAGCTCAAAAGTGCAATGTCCCAAGTCCAGGAGGTGGTGGAGGATGCCAGGAAGCATGCCAAGTCATCTCAAAGTCCAACGCTCATCATCAAGGCTCCAACATCCTCCATGAAGTGCAGGGGAAACATCACTAACATCTAGCAAAGGACCATCTCAAGGGGTGCATCATCATCAAGCAAGGGCTCAAAAAATCAAGTGAAACCAACCATCATGGATACAAGAGTCATTAGAATCATAAAAAGTGAGTCACAATTTAATGCAAAAGCCACGTAAGTAATTCACATTAGGTATCTTCTTCAAACTTCACACTAGCTTATGAATTTATGCAATTTTCCAAGTTTAAGTATAGGAGGACCATCATAGAACCCTATTAGGTGTGCCAGTACCCAAGTAGAGGAGTATTTCCCAAGAAACCAATCAAGTGTAAGTGTGAATGAGTGGTATGACATGAGGTTTACTTCATGGTCATGGTGTCATTGACATGCAAGGCCATGTGTGATGTTCATCTCCATGAGCGCCTTTATAGAGGGAGTGCTTGGTGCATTGAGTTACCCTTTCCTCGGCACTGTTTCTTTCCACCCATATCTTGCCATTTGATATTCATTAATTGCTTTGCAAGCCCCTTTTCCGGTTTATGCATTTATTACATTAGGATTCAATTAAGTCCTTTTCTTTTGATATGCATTCAGAGCATTAGAACTAGGGGTGATGGCCTCATAGCGAGGGGGTAGAGCTCAAGCTATTTTGGCTTTTGATTTATCATTCATACCCCTTTAGTTCTTTTGCATTTTAAATTTATAACACGCTCTTTCCATTCTTTCTTATAGCTGCATCAACCTCGGGCATTCAAGCCCCTTCTTCTCATAGGAGAATGAAGTACGAACCTTTTTGGGATACATGTAACATCCATTCTCAAAAGATAGGACAACAGAAGGAATATAGATGGAAAGCATTAAGTATGGAAAAGGTACAGGTATGTTACCCCTATCAAGGCCTCCTAGTAGTACCCCTTTTCCCCAAGACTGACAACACTTGACTAGGACACATATGATGGCCACCAAGGTGGAACAAGGGAAAAAGCATAACTTCCAAGAATCATGATTCATTATCTCACTTCAACCAGTTATCCTTACCTAAATGCCCAATGCATTAAATGTAACACTTTATATGAAACAATGGCTAATGTATCTCATGTGTGTTGGACCACCATCATCGGATGAGCATGTTGATCAAGTGAATGAGCTGAGCAATGATGAGGGAGAGGCATCTGAGGGGTTGTTGTCTGTGGAGAATGTTGGTCATCGTCTTTGGGACCACTATCTACAATGTGGATCATGAAAAATGACCTCTAGTTAGCCCTAGGTGAGAGGGGGTAACAAGAGTCAATAAAGGAATCAAGAGGGCTAAAATTAGATGAATGGGGGTGGTGAAAAGTGTTGTTACAACACGCCATATCTCACCATAAATGCTTGATTAAATTGCTGAAAATTAACAAAGTGTAGACCTTTACAAAGGTGCTCTATTTATGCACATGCTAGGCAACAAAGAGTGATTTTATCCCAAGTTCAAAGACACCATGAAACCTTTCATTGAAATGATATGACACAATGCTTCAAATCTAGAAATAATAGTGTTGACCACCTCTCCAACACAGGTGGTCAACTCCATGTGCCATGAAGAGATGCATCATCAGATGCTCATTTGTCGAAAACTGTGGTTCTACAAGGCATGTTTGGCCCCAGCACTTCTTTTTGTAAACTGGAATTTTCGCACCCCTGCGTGGGTTAATAATGTAATAGGTCT
>SNQJ01S0008630.1:104901-115819 GCA_010110895.2 Picea sitchensis | reverse complement strand
CTCGTTGCCTTACTATCTTGAGCATCCAACAGTTATTTGGCAATAGGAGGAGGAGGCTTTGGTGAAAGCTTAATAAAAGTAACTAAAACTTGATAATCTTAAGGAAGCTTAATAATTCAACCTTGCACTTAAATCTCTGAAAACTTTTATGGGTTTGATAACTAAGAGTGGTTGATCTTCATTTTTAATACTTGCGCTTAAAACTTCTTAATTTGATGATCTTGATGTATTGATGGTGAGGATCTTGATGTTAATCTCGTAAATGTTATATGATGTTTTGATCTCCTTGTATCCTGCACAAACACAAAATAATTGAAGTGGTTAGCTTGTTGTTGTACTCTAGCATTTTTTATTTGCAACTCTTGTATCTATATTGAGTTTAAATATTCTTTTGTAAGTAATCTTGTAATCAACTTGTAGCGAATCACCCTAACATCTAGTTGACCCCTTGCCCAATCTTAAGCACTAGTCTTAGTTGCCCTACGAAAAGGTCTTGCTTAACATACTAACCCTTGCATCTTGCATTGTTGTTTGTGCATCTTAGGATTAGAATCCCCCCAAGCCTTAACAAATTAAAACTAACTCCTAGAACTTAACTCTAAAACTAATCTAGTAACTAAGGACTACCCCCCTTGGCTTCCCTAGAAGTGAGCCTAGACGGAAGAGGTTCCGGTCAAAGTGACAGCGTGGGCTGTGAACCTAGGCATTGTGCTTCCAAGGACACACTAAGTGAATCGGACTGAGCTCACGTTTGCAAGTGTGTATTAGGACAGAAACAAATAGCAACAAAGAAAATGAATATTTATAACCACATTTGATCCCTTTCCCCATACAATTGGCCACCCTACTATGAGATCCTTTATTGCAGCAGAATTATTAGATGTTTCCAGCACATAAAATCAGCAAGATGAACGAAAATGGAAGCTACACTTACATAGAAACCCGTATAGTCATATTCACCTTCAAAAGATATTCAATTGGGCTCAAGAGAGGAGTTCTCCCACAAATCCAACAATGCCAAACAAATGAGAAAGCTACTCTTTAAATGGAGTCTCTAGCTCAACCTCTTACAATAAAATAATATTAGTGGATTTTAGATCCACTTTTCTCTCCAAGCAGAATCTATAAAATAATTTCTAGATCCATGCTTTTCTCCATGGAAAACAATAAAATATGAAGGTCTCATAACCAACTCAAATGACAAGTCAAACAATGTATAAAATAATCAGCAATAAGTGGTGGCTATGCCACATGTCATTTTCTCCTTTGGAATGTCCTTCAAAGATAGCCTCAAAATATGAAAAGATTTTCTCTATGTTTGTTTGGGGGTGATGGATGAAAGGGAATCCAATGCCTTATTCATTTGGGTTGTGGAGTCATGCAATACAATCTAAGAGGGCTATCCTTCAAGAGAGATTAGGGGCTATAGGAAGTGAAGTGACGTGCTCTATAACACCCCTGACTTGGCAAACAAAATATCACAAGATAGAAGGGAAGGGACTTCTCAAAGGGGGAAAGCTCCACAACCAAACCAACCTAGAAGTGGTTAAGCATTCGCTCACAATGGATGTCTAGGGCATTAACAAAAGACTCCTAAATTAGCTTTGACAATCTAAATTATAATGAAAATCTTGCCAACATTATACCAAGAATATTTGCCACACATAATAAATTGTACATACAAATACTCACAACTTAGACAAATAAAGTACCTTATTTCCGGAAGCTTGGAGCTTCACTCACAAGTTCTTCCATTAATCAATCTCCCAAGTTGCAAATGGAGAGGGAAAACCCTTATATAGGTTTTAGCTCAATTCTCTCATACAATAAAATAGTATTTATTTTCCTAGATCCGTTTTTCTCTCCAAGGAATACAATAAAATAAGACTCTCAACAACTTGCTTACTAAAAGTAGCAAGAATTTTATTGAGATCATCAACTTCCTCCAATAAAATATTCTAGGAAAACAAAAATACTAATATCCCCATCTAACTAATTTCAATATCCAAGTCAACAACAATAAAATATTGAAGTTAGTTGCAACTTCTTTCCAAAAATAGAACCAAGAGATAAGGGTGCCTTCTTTGTTGGAGGATAGACCAAGTCATGCTCCAAAAATAGCAAGGCAGACAAGTGCACCCTTCTAGAAGTGTGTCCACATGTGTGAAGTAGTGAAACGACCTCAATAAAGAAGCATGAGGATTATCATCTTTTGTTGGAGGCTTGTATCTTGTGGAGTATTTAGTGTCTTCATAGGGTTTTGCTTGGCATAATGCACTCTTGATTAACCCCTAGCACATTGCATGGAAAGGGAGACCCATCAACTAAAGGTACTCCCTGAGTATTGTGGTTCATTATTGGATTTGTTGCTTGGATGTTGAGCATGTGTGCATTCATGTTAATCTTGGTGAACATTGGAGAGCAGGACATATTAACTTAGGGGTTTCCTAAGGCTTGGCATGGTAATTGAATTGTGCATCTTGGGATTGGTGATGATATTTTTGGATGGATGAGATGTTCTCTTGAAGAGTGCTCTACATGTGCACACTTTCTTAGGTCGCCCTCCTCTTTTACCCATGGTTTTGGAGAGGAGTTGATGGTTTTGGTACATGGTTTCACATTGTGGTGCATGGTTTGATTGTTTTATTTTTGTATTGGAGGACGTCCCACCTTCCGTGGACACTCTCCTAGGGTGCACCTTTTATGGCATTAGCTGATTGATGCACTAGAAAAAGCACTCCACCTACCCCTCCTATTTTTGGTATGTGGTTGGTTTCTCAAGGTTGTCATTGGCACATTTATTGAGGAGATTTGACTATCTTACATATTCTCCTAGGTCGCTCCACTCTTGCGGCTATTGATTTGAGGAGAGCTTGTTATTTGCACATGCCTCCATGCATTTGGCACACAATTTGAGGTCACCCCATCCTTGGAGGTTGTTATAACAACCAAAGTGGGCCTCCTTTGCACATGTATTTATGGGATCCATTGTTTGAGGAGTTGGTCATTCAACATTACATTGGAGGGAGTGCCCTAACTAACTTTGATATCTTTGGCATTGTTTTGGCATCTCAAGATTGTTGACTCATTAGACATGTGGTGTGCTCCCCTAGTTGGCATCTTGGCATATTTGTTGATGGCATAATTACCTCAACACACCTATCTAGGGAAATCAACTTTGGGAGGAGTATTTTAATATTCTTGTTGGAGGCTATAGCCACATGTTATCGCACGATCTGTAGTTTGGGCAAAGCTCAACCCAAACCACAAAGGTGTGACAACTATGGGAGTATTTACCCACTATCACCTTAGATAAACACTCCCCTCACTTTAGTGATGATAGAATCACCACAAGGAGGAATCCCGGGTGACCCTAGGGTGAAATGAGATGGAAAGTAAAAGGATATGAAAAGTGCCCCTATAGGTCAAGGTCAAGAAAGGAGATGAGGCTCGAAAATAAGTCTCGTGAGAAAGTAATTGGTTGCCAAAGATGACGTGCCTGCAAAACACTGTTAACCCTGCCCAGAACAAGACAATGGATGATAATAAAAGTCTCAAATCAATAGGGATGCAGCAAATAATCTTGCTGTCCCAAATTGCAGCAGTATGGAAATATATATATCAGCAATAAATGATAATAAGAGCTGCAAATTTAACCATCAAAACCTAGTGCAAGATGTTGGAAACAAAGCTAGCAATAAGTAGATAAATTTCCAATGTTTTAGACAAGACGTTGATAGCAATTAGAGGGTTGTTATATAGTGTTATCAGCAATTTTTTGTAACAGCCTTATGGCTATAGCAAACAATTGCTACAGCAGCAAATTCTAGCTACTAGAATCAACCAGTAAACCACCCAAAAGATAGCCAACAACTAGTAGATTAATTATGGTAGCTTGCAAGTAAATTTTAGTGGTAGAAAATTGAGTAAACAGTGAGAAAATGATGAGTTTGCTGCAGCCCTATTGGCTGTAGCATTAGGTTTATAACAGAAATGAGATCACTTGGCCAATCAAGATGCCCCTAGGGCATAAGAAAGCTTGTGCCATGTCGAATTAAATCCAATTAGTTTTTGCCTAACTTTTTCCCAATTTTCACCGTAGACATTTTGCAACTATGAAATTTGTTCAATTTCACCCTGATAACACATATTCAACCTCTGCAACAACAAATCGTTGCGGGTTGACATTCCTGGAACGAATTTTTCCCAAACTCAATTCACGAATTGAGAATTTTAATCAACTAATCTCGCTCCATCTATCATGGCTTCCTTGTAACTTCAAATTCGACCAATTCCAGGTCTGAATTTGCTAGAACAAATATTAAATCAAGAATATCTCACCACTTGGCCAAATTTCTCAATTTTTCTATGAATTTAACAACAAAAATTGGGGCTTTTGCCCAATTCCACGCAATTGCTTCTAATTTTTACCATGGACGCTCTGTAACTTGAAATTTGGCCACTTCGAAATCAATTCTTTCTGAAATTTCACTTCAATTCAACTTGCTCGGCCCATCCAGGCCGAGTGTTGAAAACTGGAGCTTTGATACCATATTGTAACATCCCCAGCATCCAACTGGGCTATGCCACATAAAAATTTCGAACTGTATACAAAATTAAAACATGTACACACAGAAACTCTTGTGGAACTTTATATATATATATAAAACTTAAAATAGACAAATACATTCTGCAAATGCACAGATTCATACAGAATAATAATAAAATACACATGCAGCACACACAGGAATAACCCATAAAAATAAACGCATACATAATGATGAAGCATGTAATTTAACACAAAATGGACACTTATCTTGGCAAAAATGTCACCAATTGTGTGAAGACCTTCCACGAACCTCCCAGCCTTAAACCACGTTGGGTCATCACTCTCAACAGTGGGTCACCCCCGAGCTGGGACTAAACTCCACCCGGGTAAAGGGATTCCTAACCAGGATGATGTATTTTAGACAACAGGAAAAACTCTGTCACAAGTGCCAACTCAAACTAACAGCCTATAGTGCCTCATTCCCCACATGCCTGTCCCACCCCAGGAAGTGTGCCCCTTCTCTACTCAACAGTCCTTCGGCTGCACCCCTTCCTTTTTGAGGCTTCAGCAACATGTCGGACAGGAAGTCTCAGAGCCCTGTAGCTGCAGTTTAGCACCTTCGGGAAATCAATTCCCAGCAATTCTCTCACCTAGAGAGAATTGCTCACTGGCCTGACAACCCGCCTCTTCAGTATCCCACGGGCTTGACAACCCGCCTCTTCAGTCGAGCTCCCAAGCTAACCAGGTACGGGTACGGGTATAGGTACAGGTACGATTACATATACAGGTACAAAAAGGTACCAAGGATAGTTGAATGAGTGAGTGAATGACGATGGAAATGAATGAATGGGAAAATGAACTAAGTCCAAACTATATGTATGCATGTTCCCAACTTGACACTGGTCATGTTGAGAGCTACTTTGGCCCACTTGTCCCCATCCTTAGAGCTTAGGATAAAATAATTATCCATACTTTATACTTTAAGGAATATTAATATAATATTCCTTTTTGGCTTAAGCTCCCTATCTTAGCCCCTTATCCTTAACTTTTAGCCCCCTTTCCCTAACTAGTGGAGTTTAGTCCCCCATACTCTTTTATCATGGTCGGTTTACATGCAGCGATGTATTATATTAATGATAAGACATATACAAAAATAGGCTCACTGGCCTTTAGCATCTAGGTTCTCTGGCCTAATTCAACACATAAGCCTCCTAGCTTATAATAATTGGCTCACCAGCCTATAAAACACAACATATACACAAAAGGCTCCCTGACCTCAAAATTCGGCGCACTTAAGTTTGTTGCGCGCGGTATCCTGGAATGTACTCACTTCATCATTTTAGTGCGTAGTACATGTGCGCACTATACCATGGAAGGTGCATGCAAAATTATATCAACAGTTCACCAGCTTATAAGGACATTTACATTTACATTTACAATTTGGAGTTCATCCTAGGGGTATTACAATGCCACATTGGGATTATCACCATGCAACATTGGGATCATCACCAGCTAATGCGCATTGTCCTTGGGATCATCACCAAACTAGCGCATTACTCATGATTCCATGATCTCCTCCTCACTTCACTATGTTTCAGTCAGTTAACTGAAGACTGAGAGACTAGTTAACTCATACTAGGTGGCAGTTCAATCCCGTAACTGCCTGAGAGACTAGACTTGGTGGCAGTTTACTCCCATAACTGTTGATGTGTGTCCAGATCACTCTAGACCACCACTATGGCGCATTGGCTTCTCCTTTAGTGCGCATTAGTTGAGTTATACAGAGTATATCATGTGTAAATTATCATTCATTCATTTGGTTAATGAGAATTCTTCCATTCTTTCTCTCCTGCTTCTCTTTTCTCATATTTTCTCTGTAAATTGTGTGTGTCATTTGTTAGCTAGATCTATTTTGTTCAGGGTCAACACATTTACAGTGACAGCACACCCCTTTGGAGGGGTTGTGGAGCATTTACACCCCATGAGCCTCCTAAACTCACACGTGTGGCATTTTTTGAGGACGTTTTCATGTTTTAGCATTGTATCTTTGTTCTAGAGGCATTTTTGGGGGTCGGATTTGTTACCCCCCAGGCCTAGGGGTAACTAAGGAGATGATGTCTCGAGCATGTTGATTTTTCCTTAACTCAACACATGAAGTAATTGCCAATAATTTGCTCAAACAAACAAATTAGACTAGTTGATATAATTCTGGAAATTATGCAACATTACCTACAGCTGAGTTAATTAACCAGAAATAACAGCAGAAGCATACACAGAAATCACACACATAAATTGGACAATACAGGAAGTACCCTGGAAACCCCAGTGTGGGGAAAACCAGCAAAGGAGGGGCTTTATTGAGCTTCTTGAGCAAGTTTTACAGCAACATTTACACACAGGAAAAATCAGAAAACTATAACAGTAGTTACAGAAATGCCTACAGAAGCAATTATGCCCTATTCTGGGAGTTGTACAGCCCTCCAAAACTCATCCTAACAGGCCACTGTATGGCCCAGTTGTCTTGGCCATTTCTGGGTGCTATACGGTTGCCTTAGTGCGCACTTCTAGGCCTCTGAAAAACCCAGAAATCTCTATTGTACCAATTGTTGTATAGTACAGCCATGTACAGCCTATTGAACAGCATGTACGGCCTTGAGAAGATGAGGAGTATCCCACTACCCACTCTCAGCAAATTCTACCAGCTCCTTGTTACCCTTACTCTGCTCAACTAGCCCTCAAGAGCTCCTAAAATTGGTTGATCTGTTCTGCTCAAACTCCTCAGCGAAACACAACCACTCTCCTCAGCTCCAGCTCCCTCATTCAGCGCACTTGCTCAACTCACAAATGAGAGAATGGTCCATGTCCTCTCCCCCTCAACCTCCTTTTATCTCCATAGTAGCCCCCCATTCTCCTTGAGTTATGACCAGCCTTGGGCCTCAATGGCTGAGATTGGGGTTGTTGGACCCCACTCTTCACTAAGTGGTGTGCCCCCCTTTGGACAAGGACCCACACTCCACTAATAGCCTCCATGAGGTGCACCTTCTCTCCTTGGGACCCACATTCCACTCAAAGATGAAAAATTGGTTGCAAGCCTAAGTCAGACTTAGGCTGAAATATTAAGTCTGAGCCCACCTCTGAAACACTAAGGAACACGACCTCATTCCTGTCATATGGAGAGATGACCCACTATCCACGAACCATGCCCCACTGCCCTCAGACTCAGTCAATCTGTTGCTGCTAGAAAGAGTGGCAATCAGAGAAAATTCATCATCGAATTCCCTCTGCAAACGCATCCATCTCAACAGATGTTTTAGCTTCTACCTCCGACTCCTTCTTCTTGTTCGGACACTTGCTGGCATAGTGGCCAATTTTGTGACATGCAAAGCATCTCACTTTGCCCATGTCCCTGGAGCCTCCCGCTCCACTGCTCTTCTTTGCATGAAGAGCCACATTCTCCTCCTCACTCTTTCGCTGACTAGCCTGAGATGCATCCACTCGCAGCTCCTCCTAGGTGAAGTCGTCCCACAACCTCTCTCAAGCAGGGAGTTTCTCCCGTGCAACCACCCCACAAACAAACATGTCCCACTGTTTGGTGAAGCCATTCAAGGTTGTCCTCACCAACTGTTGATATTATGGTAGTTACAAGAGGTATTAACCACCATGTGTAACCTTTGACTAGAATAGAATGTTCTGGAAGCAAGAGAAACCCTAAACAGATGTGTAAAAACCCTAGAAGACAAGTCAGCTCAAAAGAATAAATAATATTGAAGTATTACCCTCCAGAAAGAGAAGTCGGCCTAGACAGGTGACAAGAAGGACTATAAATAAGAGACTGTTGAGCTCATTTGGTACACAAACCTCACTCACTCTCTCAAGCATAGAGCAAGTCTAGAGTTGCAGCTGCAAGAAAGGAAAGGGCATCTTTTGAGGTGATTCTTGGTCTCTCTCTCTAGCGCTATCTAGTCTAAGATATGCACCCTACCTTCTAGTATCTCTTGGTAAAGGTTGACTGGTCAAAGTTAAAGTCAAAGGTTGACTTTTGGTCAAAGTTGAATTTTTAGGGTTTCTAGCTTGTTCTAATCATTGAACCTTTTTGTTTCTAACCTCTTCTTGTCAAGATGGTGTCTAGTTTTAAATTAGAAGACAGATTGAATGATGCTACAAATTTCAAAGGTATGCACTTGTATATGCTTTTCAAGTTATATCATCTAGCAAAGCATGAGTGTGTTTGCAGGGCATGTACAAGAGACCTTGTCCAAGCAGTGATCTTGGATTCAATACATTCAGAGAACAGGCGCACCCTTCCTAGCAGTTGAGGCTCCAGGTTCCAGGTTTGATTGATCAAATTGTTAAGTTTCAATTTACACATATCAAGTCTGATAGTTGCTACAGTACAAGTAAAACACTATAATTGTGACAACAATCTTTGAAAGGTTCTATTACCGCTAGGTATACTTGGTTGCATGTAAGTACTATTGATATAGATGTTTATTGCACTTGTTTGCAAAATGAACTAACATCTCCTCTAGGAGATATTTCTTGTTTTGCTCCCGGGCGGGTCACCTTGGTAATCCTATGATGACTACCATCCTTGTTACCATAGATATGTTCTTATGAAAATGCTATTGGAAATACTTTTTCTCTTGTTGCTCTTGTTCCGGGCAGGTCACAGGCGATAGCTCTGAGAAGGAGCTAGAGTGATAGTTGCAAACATGGAGCAGATGACTCCATCAAGCGATGAGGCAGGTGATCTCACCAAGTACCAATTCTAAAGAAAGTGTGTAAAGCAAAAGGAGTTTTTAACATCGTTCACTCAGATGTGTGTGGACCAATGTCAACCTCCTCACTAAGCAGATAAAGATCTTGAGTTTCGATAATAGAGGAGAATACACCTCCAAGGAGCTCGTTGCCTTTTATAAAGCAATCGGGATTAGAAGGGAGCTAATTGTCCCATACAATCCTCAGCAGAATGGTCTAGCAGAAAAAAAGAACCGATCCATTGAAGAATCTATTAAGGCAATGATGAATGGCAAGAATCTATCCATGTTTCTATGGGGAGAAGCAGCTATGACAACTGTATATGGTCAAGATAGAAGCCCTCGTCGTATATTGAAGAACATGACTCCAGAAGAAGCTTTCTCCGGAAAGAAGCCAAGTGTTGAACACTTGAGGATCTTTGGTTGTCCTTTCTATATTCATGTTCCCAAGGACAAAAGAAAGAAGTTGGAACCTTCAGAAAAGAAGGGCATATTCGTTGGATATAGTGAGTCATCAAAAGCTTACAGAATCTATGTTCCAGGTCAACAGAAGGTTGAAATCAGCAGAGACGTGACTTTTGATGAAAACATTGGCTTCAGGAAATCTATAGAAGATTCCATGGACCCCAACAATAAAGAAGAACATGAAGGTCCCAAGGAAGAAACTATTGTTCTCCAGAACATCTCAATGCAGAACCTTCCACCTTTGAAGAAGCAGTCAAGAAGAAAGAATGGAAGGAAGCTATGATGGAAAAATATCAATCCATCATGAAAAATGATGTATGGGAAATTGTGCCTAGACCTGAAGGAAAGTCTGTAGTCAATTCAAAATGGGTTTACAAGATAAAGCAAGCAATAGATGGGAGTATCAATAAATACAAGGCAAGATTTGTGGCTAGAGGGTTCTCCCAATAGGAGGGAGAAGACTATGATGAGATGTTTGCTCCAGTTGCTAGATACACCTCTATTAGAGCCATCATATCTCTTGCAACATCCATGGGTTGGAGTTTACATCAGATGGATGTAAAGACCACTTTTCTCAATGGAGTAATTGGGGAAGAAGTATACTTAGAGCAACCTCAAGGTTTTGAGGTACACCCGAGAGAAACCCATGTATGCAGATTAAAGAAGGCTTTGTATGGACTCAAGCAAACTCCAAGAGCTTGGTATGCGCAAATTGAAAGTTACTTGACGAGACTTCGATTTTCCAAGAGCTATGCTAATCCAAACCTTTATTACAAGGTTGTGAATGATGCACCTGTGATCCTACTACTATATGTTGATCATTTGTTTCTGACAGGTGCAGAGCCTCTCATTATTCAGTGTAAGAGGGAGCTAGCCTCTAAATTCATTATTTGGTCTCATGCATTATTATTTGAGACTAGAAGTATAGCAGAAGCATGGTGAAATATTCTTGGGTCAAGGGAAGTATGTTGTAAAGATTCTTCAAAAGTTTGGGATGATGGATTGTGTTATCCCCGATATCTAGGGATAACTAGGAGATCATGTCTCGAGGCCCACAGGTCCTAGACATGGAGTACCGAGAGCAGGATTGACCTGAGCATGGCCCTTGAGGGCCCATCTTTCTTCTTCTTCGCCAGATTTGTCCTAT